>JAAGEH010000030.1:1297749-1351408 GCA_011751065.1 Lasiurus cinereus | reverse complement strand
GGTAAATTATTTGTGTGAGGTCATTTAGCAAGGAAGTGACAAAACCAGGTGCTTTATTTGGGGTTCCCTGAGAGCAGAGTCTGAGACAAGGAGAGGGGCATGCAGTTCACTGAGGGGGTGGTCCCAGGAAGCAGGAGTGAGGGAGTGGGGAGAGTGAGTCAGGGAAGGAGGAGAAGCCAGTGAAGGCTGGTTGCTGCTGTGGGCGAAATGGGCGTCCTGCTGGGAGCCCTCTAACGACCCTCATAGAACGCATCTCAGACCTAACCCCAGTCACAGCAGGTTCCCCACCATCTCTCATGCCCATTGCACACTATGCATATCCGCAAGCTGGCAGGGCCATGGAAGTCAGCCAGGCTAGCTCTGTTATGCCAACGAGGAAACTGAGGCCAAGAGAAATTGGAATATGGTGGCCACTGCTGCCCCACGCTGGCTGAAAACCAGCCCCAGCTTCCTGCAAAGGGAGAGCAGAGCAGTCATAGCAACCCACAGTGGAGAAAGCCAGCAGGTGTGACCAGGGAGGGACCTTTCCTCAAGTTCTAGTGCAGCAAACACATTGGTCACCTGCATCTCACCCCTTCAGGCCATCCCTGATCTGAGCCACCTCTCTGGTGGACATGGCAGGGCCTTCTGACACCACCCATCTCAGGTGCCCACAATGCATCTTCACTTTCCTGTGTTGGGTCTGGTGTGGCCTAGGCTAGATCAGTGTTAAACTTATGACCTCGACTCACATTGAAATCTAACACATAGTGGAAACTGGTTTGGCTCAGTGGATAGAGCATCGGCCTGTGGACTGGAAGGTCTCAGGTTCGATTCCAGTCAAGGGCACTTCCCCAGTAGAGGGTGGGCAAGAGGCAGCTGATCGATTTTTCTCTCTTATCGATGTTTCTAGCTCTCTATCACTCTCTCTTCCTCTCTGTAAAAAAATCAACAAAATACATTTTTAAAAAAAGAAATCTAATACATAAACACATATGAATATATGTATAATGGAAACCAGAGTTTCATGGAACCATATTTACCCTTCCTATGTGCCTTTCCTATGTGTGATGTACATGTATTCCACTGTTTTTTATTCTATTTTCCTCTATTTAACTTTAAAAAATGCTGTTTGCAACCCACTACATAGATTTCGTAACTCACTAATGAGTGACAACTCATGTGCTGACCCTGGCTAAGGGAAATAGGTGTTCTTCTTCTAGGAAGTCCTCTGGCTCTAGCACCAGATCCTGCTGCTTTTCAAAACCCATATAGCATTTCAGGGGTGATGGAGCACCTTCCTGAACTTGACGGCATTGACTCTAATTAGGAGCATCCTGACTGGTGCTCGGAGGACTCCTGTTTTACGGGGAGGAAACTGCGGTTCAAAGAGGTCATGACTGGCCCTATCTCATTCCATGACAGAGGTGAAGCTGTGACCCAGGTCCATCTCATTCCAGAGCCCACATTTCCCCCCAACATGCCTTGCTGCCCTTCCCCTCACCTTCCATTGACTAGTTCCAAATTCAGGAGAGGGCTTAGTCCACAAACTATAGGCTCCTGTTTCAGGGGCTGCTAGCTTCTCCAGTGTGGCTCTAATCCCATTTCCAGGCAACGCACCTTGGTTAATCAGTACAGAAAAGGGAATACTGCATGGCCTTCCCCGCCAGCTGCAAGCCCTTGATGCACTTGGGCCTGTATACAGCCAAGCAGGTGATGAGGCAGACCATGTATTCTCATGCAGATGCCTGCAGAGTGCTGCAGGAGCTGTGGGAAGAGTCTGGAAAGGCTTCGTGAAGGAAGCCACACTTAATCTGGGCTTCAAAGGGTTTCAATAGGATTTCACAACGAAGGGAGAAAGGAAGAGGCAAGCATTGCACACCAAGGAAATACCTATGCGGAGACCTGAGGACATAAAAATTGGAAGATGAAGGACATGAACTCATTTACATAGCAGGGTTTTTCTACATTATGTCTACTGTAGACTCTGAGTTGCTGAGCCTTAGGAAGCAGTTGTGGAAGTTGGGGAGTAGGGGTGGCATTGGGAGAAGATTGAGCAACACTCCAAGGTCTGAGAAAGCCCAGCAGCCAGGCCCCAGGTCCTCTGGGAGCCTAAGCACTCCGTCTCAGGCTGGAAGCCCTTGACCTATTACAAGCCTCCAGGGCTTGACTTGAGTCTCTTCCTGGCTCCACAGGAGATTCTGTCATCCAGAATGCATCCAACAGTGGCGTGGGGCAAGCAGTCATCCAGATCGCCGCAGCCCTGGGCCTGAGGACCATCAATGTGGTCCGAGACAGGTGTGTGGGGAACCCGTATCCCAGATCCTGACTGCGTGTCGCATCCCTGTGTGCCCACCAGATGGCGCCCTTACATAAACGGGCCTTCTGTTTGGGCAGGACGCAGCTTGCTCACAGCCGGGTGTCAGCCTTGAGAAATGAAGTCCAGGTGGCTTCTGGCTATAGGATGAGTGAGTCTTTGAAATATAAAGGGAAAACAGGAAGGAGGTGGAGACGGCCACTAGGAGTATTTGAAACTGGGCTTGTGATCACGTGTGGTTTTTTTAAAACCAGCGTTCATATTTGGAAATGTTTTAGGCTGTGTTATTTTTTCTGTGAACCATCTCACCCAGGGCTCTTTTTTCCCCTTGTATTTGTGTGGCACTTTGAAGGAGATGAGCAGGTTTGCCATCTCTGTTTCACAGATGAGGAAACTGAAGTTTCAGAGAGGGGAAGCAACTTGCTCGGGGAGTCACAGCAAGTCGGTAGCAGACTTCATTTCCCGACTTGTTCTCTCTGCCTCACAGCATCGTTTCCGGGAGCCTCACTGTCCACGAGTGTGGCCATGTCTGTCGGCAGTCCAGTCTTATTAGGAGACTTGATTGTCCCTTCAGTTCTCCATCCCCTCGGTTGTGCTAACAAAAATCATTGTTTGCCTTGGCCAAGGAGTCCCTGAGCCACTCCTGGGCTGGCGTGTGTTTGCACAACCCTCTGAAGAGCCCCTTGAAAAGAGAGGGGGGTGGGGGGCGCGCGGACAGAAAGGAAGTGGAGTTTGTCATGTCAGTAGAAGAAATCAGGAAGTGAACTGCCTTTTCCCAGGGCACAGATGTTTCCAGCATCCCTGAGCTGGCAGGAGCTGGAGAAGCCACCCAGGCCCAGCTCTCTCATGCCCGGGAGGAAACTGAGGCCGAGATGCTGGAGAGTGATGAAAATGCATGATCAGGCCCTGCTCGAGCGTTACCCCAGCTTCCCGCAAAGAAACACGTTGTCACAGCTGTGGCCGAGCAGTCCCGGAGAAAGTGAGCCGATGTGACCGAGGTTCGTGTTTGGTTTCCAGACCTGACCTCCAGAAGCTGACCGACAGACTGAAGAAGCTGGGGGCCGAGCAGGTGATCACAGAAGAGGAGCTGAGGACGCCCGAGATGAAAAACGTCTTTAAGGTACCTAGGATGAGGGGCGCTGCGCCTCCATTCCTGCTCACCCCTCTGAAGAAAGATGACTTGAACTAGAAAAGCTGGGGACTAGCCCCATTGTTCCTCTTCACGTCTTCCCTTGTCTCTCGTGGAGGATAAAGGCCATCCCTCAGCCAGGGGCAGCATGCAGTAGGCGTGCAGGTGCCGAGGGAGGCGGGAGACCTGTGGTTGGCAGTGAGTATTTGTGATGGGCCACAACAGTCCACACAGCCAATGTGAAGCTCAGCACTGGGGGAGGAGCTGAGGAAACAGGCACAGAGAGGAAAGAGAAAGAAAAGCAACATTTCCTGGGTACCTACCTTCCATTTTATCAGAGAATCCCACACAAGCTCTACAAAGTGGGTGCTATCTGTGTAATAAATGAGGAAACTCAGACTCAGGAAAGATCAAGAATTTGACCAAGGCCACCCAGTCTTAAGCAGTGGAGTCAGGGCTGAACTCCTAGCCTCAGAACCTTCCAGAACCTCTCCACCCCCAGCACACCTACTAAGTGACCAAACCACATCTCAGCCTCTTTTCACTGAACTCTGGAGTGACCAAACACACACACTCCCTCAAGAACACACCTCTTGAGAGCATTTCTGAAGCAGTAGGTCTAATATAAACTGAGTTCCAAGTCCCAGAAGGAGCGCACATGGCGAAAGGAAGTCCTTGGAAATGGGTTTGTAGGGCCCTCAGTGTATTCTTTCCCAGAGGTGAGTTCTGAATGAAGTCCTCGAACAGAGAACAGGACTAGGCTGGTAAAGGCCGCTCCGGGCAGGGAAAAAAGAGTTAGAAGGCAAGAACATCCCATTTTCTTCACTCCCTCCTTCTGACTCGCGGGCCTGGAAATGCTGTTCGTAGCAGCCTCAAACCCCACAGGTAGGGTGCGAGCTCCCTCACTGCAGGTTCCTTATCTTCCAGGACATGCCTCAGCCCCGGCTCGCCCTCAACTGTGTCGGTGGGAAGAGCGCCACAGAGCTGCTGCGGCACTTAGCGTAAGTCCCTCGGCCCTGCAGGTCCAGGCCGCCGGCGCTCTCCGGGCCTTGAGCCGGGAGGACCATCAGGTGAACAGTCCCCGAGGCCAGTGCAAGCCGAGCCACGGCAGGTCAGCAGGAGCCTGAGTAGGAAACTGGGGCCAAAGTCAAGTCCTCCCTAGGTCTCTGGGCACTTCCTCTCTCAGCCGCCTTCATCACAGGTGACTGAGAGCCCGACCAGCTGTGTTTTCCCGAGGGCCAGCTGTGTTTGTCTCCGTGAGGGGGAATGGGTAAGGATTCACAGCCCACGGGCATCTTAAAAAGTCTCTTGGTCCTAGCTTATTAGCTTTTAAATTTTTTATTAGCTTTTAAAAATAGTTTCAATTTTAGAGGGAGCATGATGTGTGTTACAAAACATCTTGAAAGCCTATAAAAGTACATAGGGCCAAAACCGGTTTGACTCAATGGATAGAGCATCGGCCTGCGGACTGGAAGGTCCCAGGTTCGATTCAGGTCAAGGGCATGTATCTTGGTTGCAGACACATCCCCAGTAGGGGGTATGCAAGAGGCAGCTGATCGATGTCTCTTTGTCATCAATGTTTCTAGCTCTCTATCCCTCTCCTTTCATCTCTGCAAGAAATCAATAAAAAATATATTTTAAAAAAAAGTACATAGGAAAACTGGAAGTACAAATTGCCTATCATCCGACTGCTGAATGCGAAACTCACCGTGGAGTGTTAACAGTGCATGTCCTACCATTTTTTTCCCTTTCATAGGCACTCCTCTGGAATCCCCTAAACTATTAGTTAACACCTATTTGCTAGCCCTCACTAGCGCCGGGGTATAGAGATGGCTGGAATTCACGAGCTAGATAGGAAGGTGGGTCATGTGATCAAAGAGCTGTGGAAAAAATGGGAGTTCACCATGCACTGAACTCTGTGCAGAGAGCTTGAGGGACCCCTCCCACAACCACCTAAGGCAGGGGGTACGAATCCCGTCCCCATTTGTACAAGGCCCAGAGCGGGTAGTCATCTACCCAAGGTCTAGGAAGCAGCAGGGCCAGGCTCAGCCCTACGCTGGGCAACCTCCAAGGCAAACTGCAATCCCATGCCACTCTTTGCAGGAGGAAGTTGGCGATCTGGACCAGGGTCAGTGCCATGCCCACAGTTGCATACCTATAAGTGGAGTGGAGCCAGACTGAACTCGGGTCTTGAGCTCTTCTCAGGAGAGCACGCTTCTTTGCAGCAGCTCCTCAGAGCCTGCCTGGGTGGCTATTTCAGTGGGTTCCCATCCCTGGCTAACCATCCAGGTCATCTGGAGGGGGATAGGTCATTAGTTCTGGGGTTAGGCCTAGGAACCTATATTTTGGACCCTTCCCAGGGATTCTGAAAGCAAGGTTTAGGCTTTAGGGTTGGAATAGAAGCACTGTGGCAGGTTTCGGAAGGGCTCCGAATCTGCCTGCACCCATTCTGTTCTCTGACTTTTCAGACCTGGAGGAACCATGGTGACCTATGGAGGGATGGCCAAGCAGCCTGTCATCGCTTCTGTGGTAAGCTGGTGGTGGGGAAAGGGGGCGGCCTGGGGATGGCCCAGACCCCTCAGTTGTGTAAACTCAGGCAGTTTCCCCATCCCTGGGATTCAGAGAATGTGTACCTTAAGTGGTAGCTGGAGCTTCTGCCCTCAGAGCCCCTACATGTCCTTCTGTGTCCACAGAGCCAGCTCATTTTTAAGGATCTCAAGCTTCGGGGCTTTTGGTTGTCCCAGTGGAAAAAGGACCATACTCCAGGTGAGCACCTGATGGCCCTTTGCCAGGAGTCACAAGAGGGTGGAAGTGACCAACCTGTCTAAGCCCTGGATGGGTGATTAGACCCCAACCCTACAACAGGACAAAGGAGAACAGTCTCTGACTACAGCTACAGTGAGCAAATAGTTATGGGACTAAAGTGGGCTAGTTCTTGGGGGCATAACATCGAGCAAGGCACACACCGCCCTCTTCCTTGAAGAGCTGGCCATGCGGAAGACCGCCACAGAGATGACCAGGTAAAGAAAACCAGAGCTGTAGCCAGCCTGCCTGGCCCTGCCATTGCTGGCTCTGGTTGTGCCTAGCCTCGCTGTGGGACCTGCACAAATTACTTAGTCTGTGCCTCAGTTTAAATGTCATAATCATTTCAACTATTGTTAGCCCTGTTTGACAGAAGGGAAACTGAGGTTCAGAGTAGTTAAGTTGCTTTCCCAAAGTCACCCCAGCTAGGGAGTGCAGCTAGGATGTGGTGATGGGGAAAAGTGGCACCAGCTTGTCTCTCTGACTCCAGAACCCAAACCAGGACACTGCTCTTCCTCTCCTGGAGGCTTCGTCCCCAGACAGGGACCTCCAGCTGAGACTGAAGAATGAGGGGTTATCCACATGAAGGAGAGGACAGTGGTGGCATGAATAGGATGTCCCAGGTAGAAAAACTAGCATGTGCAAAAGCCCATGAGAAAGAGTTGGAGGCGGACAGATTGGTTGTAGCCACATTATGAAAGGTCCCGGTATAAGTCTTTTTAAGGAGTTCAGACTCCATCTTAAGGCAGTTAGAGAGCCGTTGAGGTATTCTAAGCAGCGTAGATATGATGGGATGTGAATGTTGAGTGAATTGACGTCTATGAAAAAACACTTCCCAGCCAAGGTCTTCACTTTTTATCTTCCTGTTCCATAGTGGGCCCTTGGTGGTGGCGGGAGAGGGGCGGGGGAGATGGGGGATGTTGGTGGCCTCAGCTGATGGGGCTTAAGGGAGTCCTGGGCTCCTTTTCCTGAGCAAAGCTCATCTGTTCCACATCAGTTGTGCCAAGCACACCCACCTCCCTCCCTGCACCCCTTCTGGCTTCCCTGCCTGGAGTAATCCCGCCCCTCCCACCATTCACACTCCAGGTTACACCCCAGTCAGGTTCTGTGGGTCTGAGCCGCCACTCTGCCTGCCCTTCAGTTCCTGGGGCCACTCCCCATGTCCCTCTGTCCCCACCCTGGCTCTCCCTAACCTGAAAACAGGTGGGGACCAGGCTGCCTCCACAACTGGCTGATCTGTGGCTAAGCCCTGGACTCTCAGAGACTTTCCTGGAGCTCAGCACCAGCAGAGGGACGTGTGCCATCTCACCCTGCTGCGGCTGCACCCCTGTCTGACTTCCTCCAACCTCCCACAGACCAGTTCAAGGAGCTGATCCTCACCCTGTGTGACCTCATCCACCGAGGCCAGCTCACGGCGCCCGCCTGCTCCGAGGTCCCACTGCAGGACTTCCAGTGTGCCTTGGAAACCTCCATGCAGCCCTTCTTGTCTTCAAAACAGATTCTCACCATGTGATGATCCCAGCGGAGCCAGGGCAAAGTGGGAAGGGATGTGGATCAACAGGACTGGTTTTGGCCCCTTAGTCTGGGCCCTCGACTTTCCCAGGCTGCTCCTCTTCTCACTGTCACTTCCCACGAGGAAAGGTTTTCCCCAGGGCTGGCCTCGGGGTAGCTAATAAAGTCTGAACTTCCTGAAAACAAACAAATTCCATAGAAGTCATCCCTGTTGAGAAGGACCATCACTGCGCCTGCCACTTCCCAGGACTTTGCAGCTCCTGCGGCCTCGCCTCCATTTGTGCCCCAGCGATCATTTCCTGACACCCTGAAAGCAATGCCAGGGTGGGCCTGACAGGTACGAAAGCCAGTGAAATGCATTTTCTGCCCTCAAGCTCTCCAGGTCCACAGAGGAGAATCTTCTAAAAGGGAATGTCAACTCATCAGTGGTGCGTGGCTCGTTCTGGGGCTGGAGGAGTGAATGCCAGCCTCAGGAACTGAGGAAAAGTGGCTTAGATAGCTGGACCACCCTCACGGAACATCCATTCTAACTAGGGAGCTAGGTGTTAGTTACATCAGTGGTTCTCAACCTGAAGTCATCTTACCTCCAGGGGACATTTGATAATTATCTGGAGACATTGTCATAATTGAGAGGGCGCTGCCTGCATCTAGTGAGAAGTCAGTGATGCTGCTAAAAACCATCCTGCAGTGCACAGTATGGCCTCCCTCAACTAAGATTATCCAGTCCAATCCTAGCTGGTTTGGCTCAGTGGATAGAGCGTCGGCCTGTGGACTGAAAGGTCCCAGATTTTATTCCAATCAAGGGTATATAATTCGGTTACATGCTCCTCCCTGGCCCGGGCCCTGGACGGGCTCATGCAGGAGGCAACGAACCGATGTGTTTGATGTTTCTCACATTGATGTTTGTTGCTATTTTTCTCTCTCCCACTCTCTAAAAAGCAATGGGAATATATCCTCAGTGGTTAAACATTGACCTATGAACCAGGAGGTCACAGGCCTGATCAGGGCATATGCTCAGGTTGCAGGCTCAATCCCTGATCATGCAGGAGGCAGCCAATCAGTGATTCTCTCTCTTCATTGATGTTTCTATCTCCCTCTCCCTTCCTCTCTGAAATCAATACACACACACACACACACACACACACACACACACACACATATATATATATATATATATACTTTTTTTTTTTTTTAAGAATTGAACAGCAGTGAAATCATCAGAGCCTGGGTCCCTGACACTCAGCAGCCCTGACTGCCCACCTCAGGACTTGAGAAAATAAGTTTTACGTAAGAAATTAGCTTCTAGGTCTTGGGTGGGTAGCTCAGTTAGATAGAATATCGTCCTGACACACCAAGGTTATGGATTTGCTCTTGTCAGGGCACATACAAGAATCAACCAATGAATGCATAAATAAGTAGAACAACAAATTGATGTTCCTCTCTCTCCTTTGCCCTCCTTCCTTTCTAAAAACCCAATTTTTTTAAAACACTAAACTTCTATGTTATTTAATCCCTTCATGTTTGGGCTTTCTCTGAACCTAATCGTAACTGCTACATATTCTATGATTCAATTTATATTGAAATGAAGTCAATCAATCTGAAGCTGAAAAAGTGAATTGTGGCAGTTTGTAATTCCCAGCTAAGGAAGGTGGACTTTATCCCATTGGCAGTGGAAAAAAAAAAAAAAAAAAATTTGAGCCAGAAGGTCAAACTGTACTTTAGAAAATTCCCTCTGGCAGCAAGTTGGGGCAGAATTTTTTGGAGACAGGAGACACTAAAGAAAAAAGAAATTCCCATGCTTCTGAATTTTAGATATGTAAAATCTTCCTAAATTTTTGAAGACCAGCATAGAGATTACCATCACTTAAGAGGCCAGCATAGAGATTACCATCACTTAAGAGGCCAGCAGAGGGAAGGAGGCTAGGACAAAACAATGTCAAAAGAGAATCTGACTTTAAATGGGTCATTTCTCCCATACTTTGCAAGTGCAGGAAGTTGTTTTTAATTTTCAGGCTGAATAATCTCTGCGGGGTTGGGCAGCTCTTGTGGCTCACCATGTAAACAATACCATTTTAACCTGAAGGAGGAACTTTGGCTCCAGGAGACACAGAACACAACCGGCCCCAGCTCCTAAACCAAAGTTTGGGCACCTCTGAAGCCCTGAGGCTTCGTGACTCTGGCTCTCGGTGGGGGTTTCTGGGAGTATCGACCGCATGACATCCACCCCCACTGTATAATACTGATGACAGCCTTGTGTCTTGCAAGATGAGATGAGTAAGCCTGCTTTCCTCAGGGAAAGACTAAGGCCCAGAAGAGAAAGGTTTTTGCATCAACCTGTGTATGCCACGTGTCCCTCTCCTTGTGCCTGGAAGCTCTCAGCCGTCCCCATCAGCCACACGCTCATTGGGAAGTGTCATGTCCTGGGCAGGACACTGGGCCCAGCCAGAGCAGCTGGGGATGGTAGAAAAGAGAGACTCCGTCTTGGCAAAGTATCTGCCTTCATCCAAAGGCAGGAAACTGCTGGGAAAGTGAGTGGGAAGAAGACACGGGCACCCCCTGAAAGGGAAGAAAGTTTTCCCTAGGTCCCTAACCCTCTGCAGTGTGCAAGCAAGTTGAAGTGCTTCCTTTAATTTTTACAACTCCCCTCTATCATGAAGATTTTAATCTCACCACTTCACAGAGAGGAGGATGCTGAGAGAGGTGAGGTGAGTTGCTCAAGGTCACAGCGGACAGCAGACACCAGGTCTTCTGGCCCTGTCTGGTCACCCTATCGGTCAGTACTAATTCTTTTGGCCCCACAGTGGGCCTTGAGCTCCCTCTTTTCTCAGGATTCCTTGGTTTTGTTCAATGATAATTAACATTTCAATCAGAAGAGTTCAAATTTCTCTGAGTCTATGTCTCATGGGGAGGCATGGGGGGAAGGGAGAGGGAGGAGGAGAATCAGGAGGCTAATGAAGTAGTCCAGAACCCGTGCATTGGTGGTCCATGAGGTCCAAAAGGTTGGCAACCGTCGGTTTAAGGAAACCTTTGGAGCAGCGGTCACCAACTGCTGCTGGTCCTAAAGGTTGGTGACCGCTAGTCCAGATCATTCATGAATCTATTCAGGTCTCCACTCGCACTTATTAAGGTGCTTCACACACCAAGGCTTTTAAGCATGCCACATGGAATATGGCCTGGCTCCTTATTCAGGCTCAGACTTTCCTTGCCCACCTATCCCAAGTACAGACACACACACACACACACACACACACACACAACTATTCATTCAGTAAATATTCATTCTGAACACCCATTATGTGAAAAAGCCCTGTTGTAGGTGCTAGGGATAAAGCAGGAGACACAAAAACATGGCCTGATACCAAGGAACTTATATATATATGTATGTATAGATTAGATATATAGATTTTTTATATTTTATTGATGTTTTACAGAAAGGAATGAAGAGGGATAAAGAGTTAGAAACATCGATGAGAGAGAGACATTGATCAGCCGCCTCCTGCACGCTCCCTACTGGGAATGTGGCCGCAACCAGGATACATGCCCTTGACCAGAATCAAACCTGGGACCCCTCAGTCCGCAGGCCGACGCTCTATCCGCTGAGCCAAACCGGTCTCGGCAGATTTTTTTTTTTTTTTTACTAGAAAGATAGATTTCAGAGAAGGAGAGAAACAACAATGATGAGAGAGAATAATTGACTGACTGCCTCCTACATGCCTATACTGGGGATTGAGCCTGCACCCAGGCATGTGCCCTGATCAAGAATCAAACTCTGGCACTTTGCTGATCAACACTCAACCAGTAAGCCACACCAGCCAGTCAGAGCTTGTATCCTAGTGGAGGAGAAAGTGAATAAGTGAATAAAAGTAATTAGAGTGTAATAAGTGCTGTTGGGGGGAGGGGGGGAGAGTGATATCTTAGTATGTGTGTGTGTGTGTGAGGGAGGCAGGGGGCGGGAGAGGAGAGGTGGGACGGAGTGGGGAGGGCTGTACTTGGGATAAGGTGGGCAAAGAAAGCCTGAGGCCTGAATAAGCCAGGCCATATTCCAGACAGAGGGCACAGCATTTCAAAACATTAAAAAGCTTTGGTGTGTGAACTAGCTTACTAAATGGGAGTGGAGAGACATGAATAGATTCGTGAATATGTAGGAGGAAAAATCCAAAGGGCAGACAGAAGGTACGGTTGGAAGGTTGAGCTCTGGCACTTGGCTGGTTACGGGAGCCACTCCTGGAGTTGGGAAACTCCAGAGAATAGATTTTGAAGACAGGCCTTTCCTCTGAGGGGCTGTTTCCCATCTGTAGCATAGGCTGAGCAGATTACCTGACAATCAAGGTTATGATCCTCACCCTTTACTAAACTCCAACTGGATCAAAGATTGCAATACAAAAATAAGCCCTCAAAGGAAAAGAATAAACCATGGAGGGCAGTTAAAAATTAAAAAAAAAAAAAAACAACTCAGAGTGAGGAAGGCCTTTCACAGTACAGCACAAAATTCAGAATCAAAGAAAATTCAATGGATAAGTTTGATCCCATAGGTTTTTGCATGGGGAAAAAAAAAAGGCAAAAAAAGTCAACAGACTAGGGAAAAAATATTTGCAACTCACTTGACAAAGAGCTGATTTCCCTATTGTGAGCTCCTATGAAAAAAGAAAAATGGTCAAAAGATAAAATATGTGTCTCTAAAACATGAAATAAGGCTTACTCCACTCAAAATAAGATTTCAATTTACGTTACCCAAGCTACCATTTTTCAGTTATTAGATTGATAAAGATCACAAAGTTTGATAACTGTTGATAAGGAGATGGAGAATTGAGCAATAATTACCCAAACTACATTTGCTCACACCCTTTGAATACTTCTAGGAACAGATTCTACATGTATGTGTATACCAAGTTACACTGCAAGAGTCATAATAAAATGTTATCTCAATGCCCTTCACTCGGACACCGATTAATAAATTACTGTGTACAAATACTATGAGCCATAAAAATAGTCCTGGAGGAGCCCCTTTTGTATTCTTACGGAGTGATTTTCAAAACACAAAGTGCAGCCGAAACCGGTTTGGCTCAGTGGATAGCGCGTCAGCCTGCGGACTGAAGGGTCCCAGTTTGATTCCGGTCAAGGGCATGTACCTTGGTTGCGGGCACATCTCCACTGTGGGGCGTGCAGGAGGCGGCTGATCGATGTCTCTCTCTCATCGATGTTTCTGACTATCCCTCTCCCTTCCTCTCTGTAAAAAATCAATAAAAATATATTTTAAAAAAGAATTATTAAAAAAAACCTATAAAGTGCAGAACTACCTGTCCAATACCATGTGCTTTATGTGTGTAAAATACCCCAACGCACATTTAAGAAACTGACCATCTTGATTATCTCTGGAGGGAAGTCAGGCAACCAGAGGAGAGAGGGGGAGACTTTTCACGGTATGTCACTTGAATCAGTTCACGAATTACAGCTGCAGAGTATTTTTTAAAAAACAAATGCAAACAGGAGGGGAAAACTTGAGGTTCCAGGGTTGGTGAGGAGGGAGCCAATGTTTATGGAGCTCCTACCACGTTCCGGAATCTGTCCCAAGCTCTTCCACACACACCGCCCCATTTAGCTATGCTGGTATTCCATCGAGAGGGGATACATTATTCTCATTTTACAGGTTATAAAGTAGGTTAAACTGGCCAGGTCATTTAGTCAATGTCAAGCCTAATCTCGCTCCAAAGCGCCAGCCTTCTCCGCTCTCCGCACGGCTCCTGTTGAAGCAAACGGCCCTATTTTTATAATCCCATTAGCATTGTTTACTGGGCACCCTGGAGGTGCTGGGGGGGACGGGGGGGCAGGACAAAGTGCGTTACGTAATATAATTCTCCGGACAACTCGGGGAGGCGGGAATTTCTCTCCCCCTTTTACAGAGAGGCGGCGCCACGGGGAGCCCGAGGTCGCAGCTGCCAGCCGGCTTTCGTTCCTGAGCTCCCGCTCTACACTGGAAGCCGCTCCCGGTCCCAACGACAAAAAGCCGGACGGGCGGCCGAGGAAGCGCGGGCACTTCCGCCGACGGGGGCAAAGCCGGCGCACGCACCGCAGGCCTCGCGACGGCGAGCTCGCGAGAGGACGTGCCGGGGGCGGGAAGGGGTTGGGGGGGAGCTGAGGGGTCCCCCCGCCCCGCCTGTGCCGCCTCTCCATCCCCTGGCCCCGCCCCACGCCTGCGCGACCCCTGGCAAGCCCCGCCCTCGCCGCCGCTGGGCGGGAAGCGAACGCGCGTTCCCTCCCGTTACCCCCCCGCCCCCGGCCTGCGGGGAGGGCGGGGGAGACGGGAAGCGCGCGCCCGCGAAGTGCGTGCTCGCGTACGTCGCTCGGGTTCGGCTGCGTCGGTCTCGCCGCCCGCCCGTTGCCGCCGTCGCCGCTGCTGTCGTCGCCGCGGTCTCGTTTCACCGGCCGCCGCCTAAGGGGGCTGGGGCCAGGCCAAGCTGCCGCCGTTGCCGGGATGCCGCGGGTGTACATTGGCCGCCTGAGCTACCAGGCCCGGGAGCGCGATGTGGAGCGCTTCTTTAAGGGCTACGGGAAGATTCTGGAAGTGGATCTGAAGAACGGGTGAGGAGGGCGCAAGATGGGGCCGCCCGGGTGGGGACAGGGCCCCGGCTGTGGGGGGGGGAGAACCGCGGGGACGGGAGAGGGGCGCCAGCCCGGAGCGAAGCCGCTGCCGGCCTGCTCCGGCTCCGCCATAGTCGCGGCGCCTCGGGGGCACGGGTAGGCCCGGGCTCCCACTGCGCCTGCGCAGGTGGGGGTGGTGGAGGGAAATGGGAGCAATGGTGAGGCTACGAGTGGGACGGGGAGAAGGAAAACCCGAGTGAGGTGGGGCGCCAGGCGGGAAGTGCACAGCTTCAGGGCGCCGAGAAGGCCTGGGTTTTTCCTCCCCGGGCACTGGGGCCGGAGCCCGGCTTTCCTCCGGCGGGAGACCGACCTTCCCCGCTCGGAGGGCCGCTGGAAACAGGATTTCCTGGCCCCTGGTCACCTCTTGCCCAGCCCAGTGAATCACACGGCCCCCGCGCATCTTTCCCGGCGCTGGGCGCTCCGCACAGGCCCTGTTGCGACTTACCATGTGCCACGCTTGTTTTGGGCGGGAGATGCCGGTTTGAGTAGTCGAGTGGTAGTTTCGAGAGAGTATCGCCTTGCGGCGCTGAAAGCCTTCGCCGCTGCCTCCGCGCGGGTAAGTTAACGTGTTAGCTCGTTACCCCTCAGACTGCGTGCGGTTTCCGGGCCGCGGTTTCTGCACCCCAGCTTGGCCAGGCAGTCGCCTTGTCGTTGTGGAGTTGGCTGGAGAAGAGCGGCCACCCAGGCCAGCCATGTGCGTTGCCTGGCTGATGTGGACGGAGACCGCAGCGTGCAGCCCCCCCCCTCCCCCCCCCGGTGTGTGGTCTGTGGCTTGTGTTCCTTACCGATTTGGGCAGAGCGGGGCCCGCAGGGTCTGCATGTTTCAGGGAAAACAGCTGAGGAGTCCGGTCTGGAGAATATATTCAACAGAAAGAAAAAAGAAAAAAAAAACACAATCAGAACCAGGAAATGTAGGTAGGACTTGAAAGAAATTAAAAGGAGTCGGGGGAACATGTTAGAGTCCTGAACCTTGGTGTGAAGAGGCACTCTTGACTTTTTTTTTTTTTTTTTTAAGACCTACTTTGCAACAGGTCTTGATGTGGCTACAATTTACTCCCCGGTATAATTCTAGCAAGCTGACACTTGAGAGGTTATGGAAGATACCTAAATATAAGTTGTATATTTGAGAAAGTTGATAAAGCTACCATACACTCAATTTGTTGGCTGGGTTTTAAAGTCATTTCAAATTGATCGTTAGGAAGAATCACCTTCTTACGAAGGAAATGTCCTCAATAAATGGTTTAGTATGAAATACTGATCACTGTTAGAGTAAAGGACTTAGAAGAGTACTCATTTTGTACAGCAGAGCTTTCAGTTCTTAAGGAATCCATTAGATAAGCGGAGGGGGTTTGTTACGGTGATACATAAATACCTGAGAGTTCAAGTCAAAATTCCAAGTTTTCTTCAGAACCCAGAGAAGTTGACAGAATAACTAAATTTTATGGGAAAGCATTGGTTTTGAAACTAGACCGAACCTCGGTCGAATCTTAGCTTCACTACTTACTATCTGTGGCAAGTTACTTCCATATTCTAAGTTTCCTCATCTAGGAGGATTAGAGATAATAATTGTAAAGCATTTGGCTCGTAGCTATAGGTGTAGCTATAATCACAGGGATTTGACTGTTGTCCTTGGGAGACATCTTAGTTTGAAGCATGTTTGGTGAGGTCTCTTTAAGGTTATTCAAGTGACAGTGAGCAGGACATGATGTTGATATTAATGGGAAAACTGGTTAATTGAACAAATATGTTGATAACCCACCAACAGCATGCCTGCTACTATGCTAAGGGAATTGGGGAGGTGGCAGAAAAGAATTCTATTCTTAAATAAAGTGTTCATGGTTATAGAATGTATACTCTGAATGAAGAAATGTTTGCTCTCACTTTAACTTCAGACATGAGTTGTTTGAAATGTGCTTTAAAGAATGGATTGACCAGAGTTTGAAATGGAGAAAGAGAAGTGTCTGGGAATAGTGTATGTCATAATGGAGAATGAGGAGGTGGTCCAATAAGGAATAATTTTGAGAAGTAATACACAATCTAGTTTGGATTGAATCCCATGAAGGATGTAGAAATTGAACAACATAAAACAAACAACTATAAGACTTTACGCTTAAAATTCAAAATTATATATTAGGAATTCAAAGGCTCTGGAGGGGAAAATTGAGCAATCCTGGAAATGTTGGGATAAGAGGAAGGGCAGGTTCTTCCAGAACCCTAAATATCTAGACTATGATGTGCATGAAATCTGTGATTGCAAGTGAAGGTTGAAATGAGGAATAGGAAGTTGTTTCAGGGATTTAAAGACTGGTGTGACCATCACCAAGCAAGTACACCTGGCAGCATTGAGGAGTCATCACAGAGGAAAATGACTGAGCTGAGGACCAATGGCATAGATGTATTTTAAGCAAGAATTATTTGGACAAGATGGCAAAAGTGCAGAGGAGTCTAAAAGGAAGAAGTGGGTACAAAAGGAAAAGATGGCATAATATAGTAACATGTATAACCTTATAGTCCTGGAAACTAAGAAGGATAGTAGATCTATCTTCCTGAGAAGTATTCCTGAATATATCTGGATTGTGATTATTAGTAATTGAAATTCAAAAGCAGATTTTGGGTGGGTAGTGTTTTTAAGAATTGCTAGAGTTCAAATTTGTAGAAGGGAGATATAACATTTGACAGATAGGTTACCTGAATGGTTGAGGGTAAAGTTCAGAAATAATTACACAGGCATAAAGTACTGCTATAATAGAAAGTTGACTAAATGAGGAAGCAAATGAACTCTCCATGTGAGATTTTAGTGTCCAGGAGAGACTTTTACTCTTGGGATTTGGAGAAGAGTATGTGTGCAGTAGTTCACTGTACCAGGCCACCTTAATCTAGATTGCCTTTGTTTTAGAGAACTCCTAGGAGGATGGTTCCAGTTAGGACCACAAACAGGATGTAGATCTCCCAGGATCATAGAGACCTACATTCATACCTGTCACACTAACTCAGCAGTAGTCACCCTGGGAGCCAAGGAAGCAACAATATTAGCAGCACCTGTTTAAAGTTTAGCCTTCAAGCTCCATGGTAACTTTCACTGTCCTTGATTATTTGTGAGTCTTGTGGGCTTTGTTTATCCTCCTATCTAATAAAAGATTAATATGCAAATTGACCATCACTCCGACACACAAGATGACCTGCAAGGGAGGGCAGTTGGGGGCAACTGGGCCTGCAGGGAAAGGACCATGGGGGGGGGGGCCAGGCCTGCAAGGGAGGGGAGTTGGGGGGGGGGGACCAGGCCTGCAGTGGAGGGCAGTTAGGGGCAATCAGGAAGGCAGGCGAGCAGTTTGGGAGTCAGCAGTCCTGAATTGTGAGAGGGATGTCCCAGGAGAGGGTGCAGGCTGGACTGAGGGACACCCCTTCCTTCCCCCCCCCCAACCCCCACCCCCGTGCATGAATTTTGTGCACTGGGCCACTAGTTAATAATAAAATCACTGTCTCCATGTAAAGTATTTTTGATACAGGAGTTTCTATTACCACAAAATCTTGGGGTTTTAATCATAGATCCTTATATCTTGATTTTGATTTTTTCATATTTTAGTTAACAAATAAAACATCACATTTTAAGATTATTTTATTTGCCTAGTAGCTGGACTGGTATCATTGAAGTGGTGGTTTTTATCTTGTTTGTTTTTGTTGTTGTTTGTTTAAGTATGTTAAAGGCATGAATTAAAACTCTCCAAGGAAGTTTGACTATAAATTCAGAACCTGTGTTTCATATTACAGTGAAATTGTAAGTAGCCAGAATTTTTAGGAGATGTCCTGGTCTGTTTAATTGAATTTTCACAACAGCTAAATATTACCAGAAAGTTTTTGTTTATATCCTTGTTAAAAATTCCTCCAAGTAGAAGGTACTTTATTTAAATTTTAAATATGTTCAGACTTTCCCAATGAGTGTCTCTGATCACTATGGGTATTGTTATGCCTCAGATACGAAAATGAATCTCCACCAACCCCAGGACATAAGATAGAATTACTGTCTTATGGATATCCACTCCCAACCCCAGGAAGGATTTTACCTTTTTAAAAATACTTTTTTTTTTTTAAATTGATTTGAGAGGAAGGGCAAAAGAGAGATAGAAACATCAGTGATGAGAGAAAATAATTGATTGGCTGCCTCCTGCACGCCCCCCACTGGGTATCAAGCCCCCAACCCAGGCATTCTGATCACCCCTTGATCAGAATCGAACCCAGCATCCTTCAGTCCACAGATTTTATCTTTTGACAGAATAAATGGGAGTTTGTGTTTTCTTGTCTTTTCTTTTAAAAGGGTGATAAAGGAAATATAATTAGTTTAATGTTCCAAGAATTGGTTTCAGATTAATTGAACCTGTTAGTTTATTAATCATATGAGAGATTACCTTTATCCATCACCAAAAAGCAGATAAGTGTTTTATTTTTTTATGGTAATGATACAATTAATGGGTGACAGGAATGACAAAAGAAAAACACTCTCCCTTTAAAGACCCCACCACTTTTTTGTTCTTGGGCAGTTCTGCCCTCAAAATGTCACATTTGAACCCACACAGTCCCAAGCTTGAATCTCTGTTAAGAAAAGTAAGGAGTTTGGTTCTGGATTAATTTTGTGATTATCTAAGATTTAATACATAGATTCCTTTAAAGGAGTAGTTGAACATCTGTTTATGCATAGCACTTCAAAATACCACATTTATTTCTGATTCTAAAAACTTTTGACTGATTAGAAAATAAGTTTGTAATAGATCATTTAAACAATACCAAAAACACAAATATTAAAAATCCTTTTAACATAGGCATGGTCTTGCGTGCAATTTTATGTCTCATTTATTCTACTTAACTTTTCTCATATATTTTTTTCTATTACATTAAAATCTCATGCACATCGTTTTAATGATTGCATAAAACCCATTGTATGGCTGTGTCATGATTTATCCAGCCATTACTCCAAAGTTGTCTCTAAATTCTTTCTGTTAAAAATAGCCGTATGGTGGATATGTTCATAAAACTTTGTTTCCATTTTTGTCATTCCTTAGGACAGATTCTATGAAGTAAAATTCATATGTCACAGCAAGAATAAACATTTTCCAGGCTATCAATGCATACAGCCAAATAACTTTTCCTCCTGAGTATCCATGTCATTTAAAATCTTGGCTGATTAAACAGGGGAAAGGATCTTGTGTGTTTTAACCAAGAACTCTTTCTTAAGCAAATAAGACATAATGAAAAATAGGACTATGGATTAATTATCAGTCTATGGTTTTATTGGTTTTATTTGTGACCAATACAATGTAACCAAGTTGTGCTTGTACTGATTTCTCTTGCTGAAGTCATCCCACTTCCAAAAAATAAATAAATAACTTTATTTTGTTACTTTATTTTTTCAAAAACATGGGTAATATTTTTATTTTATCATTTTGATAAATCACTGCCAGGAGATAATACCATACTGCAGTTTTACCAAATGTGTTACTAGCATAAATTGCCCTGGTTCAACACTTCCACTCCATGGTCCTGGTTCCCCAGTTTGTGATCTTAATGAACATTGTCTTTATTTGGCCAAGTTATTTTTTAAACCCCTATTCCTTGGTTTAATATCTTGTTCCTCCCTTCCTCATTGAGGTAGCATATGAATAAAAGAGCCATGTGAAGTATTTGTCTCTTCTTAAAAGATAGGCACAGAATGTAGACTAGATAAAATATACTTTGGGTTACCAGTATTTTTGGGTGCTTCCAAATAACCTAAATAGAAAACTGTCCTTTGAGCTCCTCAGGCGAAAGGTACTCCAAGCATCTGACAGAATACTGTTAGATGTGGTATTTAGAAATCTGTAAGATAACACTAGAATTTTAAAACTAGAATATATTAACAGTGCACACTTGTATTATTTCTTTTTTTCAGCTGATTATATCAAAGTATTTTACAAACAAGTGCTGTTTCTAGTTTGTGCTGTTGTGGAAACTGAGGCATGGAGATTAATTGACTAGCTCATGGTTACAGAATGAGTTATGGACAATTCTGGAAACTGAAGATCTTCCCTATTCATCTTTCTAGATATAGCATGGAAGTGTCAGTCAAAGCTTCACTGTTTCCAGATGCTTCTATCCTGTCCTTTTGAGACTTGTCTCCAAGGGTGAGAAGGTGGCTCAGGTTCCACAACTTGTTCAGCCTTTAGTCTCTTGGCAGAGGCTTCCAACAAGCTGACAAGTAACTGCCAAAAATATGACAGGTGGTACTTTTTATGACATTGGCTCTGGACAGAGACTGCTAGTGATTCTCCACCTCAGGCTACTCTTTGAAGAGCTTTACAGTAGTCTCAGCATTGTTATGGCCAACCTGGGAAGGATTTGTAAGAGTAAATGCTGTAAATAACCTCTGTCCTGTTAGCATTGCTAGGGCTGTCTGGTTTTGGAGTATCCTAAAGGGGAGGGATCAGAATTTACATGTCCATATTTGAGGAAATGCCCTCCGTGACCTTTCTCTTTGTATTGAGATGAAAGTCTAGAGTTCTCTGACTGCAAATGATGACACCTGAAGAAGCACTTTAAGGAGACTTGTTATCCCTCATCCGAGTCCCCCAACCATGTCTTTAGCCCTGGATGCGAGAATTGGAGGATGGGGGCAAAGACCTCTAAGACCTAGAAAAAGGGCAGAAACTGAAAGGAAGGAGTTTGAGTTCAATGTTCAGGAATGAATTAAGCAGGAGTCTCAGGCAAGGGAGTCAGGAACACAGACTAGAAGCATTGATTTAGATAAATGTTATTTCATGTGGATAAAATGAAGCTATCCATTAATGTTAAACTAATTTCATTAAAACACTAAATGGCCAATTTCAGGGGAAGGGCATCCCCAAGAAATAACATAGGGAGTGTCTTTAACCAAAAATAAAAATGCAAAAGCAACTGACTGCAGCCCAGGGATTGGGGCAATTAAGGGACGTAAGAACAGCCAAGATGGTCCCAGAGGCATAACCTATTATAAGAGACTTTAACACCTGTCACCCCATTCATAGTGTCTTTAGAAGTAGGAACTGGTTTTCTATCTTTGGTGTGGAATCATGTCATGCTGTCTGTTGAATGTAAAACTTTTTCATTTCTGTACAAGTAACAGTAATTCTGTCTCATATCCCAAGAGCTTTACATTAAGTTGGTTATATGACATACATCTCTTGAGGGTTTTTTTAATTGTTTATAATTGTGATTGAGTCTTCATGAACTTTAGTGTGTCAGCAGGAAATAGTCAACCCCCTTTTCTTGTAGACTTTCTAATTTCACTTACACTTAATGTTGATAAGTGTCTGGGAATGGACACAAGTATGATAGTGTTTGCATTCCCTCTTTAACCCCCATTTAAGGAAAGCAGTCATGTTGACTTAAAATGTCAAAATAATAATTTAGTTATGACAGGAAGTTCTGGTTGTGATCATTTGATCTATACATTATTTGCTTTCTGAGCCTAGTCCCATTTTGTAGGATAGAAATATAACTGCAACCTAGTAAAAGTGAAATGGCTTGGCAACCTTAGTTAATTTTTTAAAACAGTTTTGGATAGTTTAAACAAATTGGCAGTTAGGTATATAGGACAGTTATAAAATAAAAATAAATTTGAATTTGATACATATTCCTCTACCTCTTATTCTGGAGGAACTATAAAATACAGGCTGGAGGAACTGTATTTTATTGCGTAGTTTTTGAGGATAGTGATTGTTTCTATTCTATTTTCCTCACCCTAGTATGTTAATATTCCTTTAGAATAATCCTTTAGAAATAGGATGGTATCTTCTTGATGGTTTGATACCTTTCTCTGTTTCCCTAGACTGGTGTTAACATTTTAATAGTTAATTTATAGGTTTGGTTCTATTAGTAGCCTAGAGAATAATTGCTTCAACTTACTAGTATTAGTACACAGCAGATGCAGAAATGGTGGTTGTTATTGTTTTATGTTTTTGTTGATTTCAGCGAGAGAGAGAGAAAGATAGAAACATCAGTGATGAGAGAGAATCATGGATTGGCTGCCTCCTATACACGCCTCCTACTGTGGATTGAGTGAGCAGCCCCGGCATGTGCCCTGACTGGGATTCGAACCGTGACCTCCTGCCTGATTCATGGGTCAACGCTCAACCAACTGAGCCACACCACTGGGCCAGATACGGTATTTTTTGTCACTTAATTTTTCTTATAAGATGCTAATATTCATGTGGGCATTTGTCACCCACAGCACATAATTTGATGAAACTGATTTTCTGTGTTCTAGAACTTGTATTTCTCAAATTGTGTTTGCTCTTATGGACCACTTCTTTCTCTTGGTGTATAGGCGATAGTAAAACAGGGTGATAGAGAGTTAGACCAAGATTTGAAGAATCCCAGTTGTTGGGTAGCCTTGCAAGTTACTTAACTGCTGTAAGTCTTCATTCTTCATCTGTGAGATAACTGTAAGCATCAAAGTTGTGAAAGTTATTAAAAAGGAATTTGGGCGTAGTAGTCATTTTAATTGTAGTTGAAATTCATTCAGATTGTATGTACATGCTTATTTGCAAAGTATTTTCTGGTTACTATAATTCCTGTATAGTTGTAGATCTGTAAACCTTATAATATTCTTTGATTTCTGGTCCATTTTCCCCCATTATTCATGCTTTTATTTATTTATTTATTTATTTTGGTTCCAGTTATCCCTTACAAAACTAATTAAATGCATTCTTAAATACATAATATTGTCAATATCCATTCACATCTACTACCTCTAGGCCCAACTCTCTAATGTCTCTCTGTTGGTCTAATTTTTACTGAGCCTAAAATCAAAGACAGATTCTGGGGGTTGATATGGGACCTCCAGAATGGGTATGGCACAGAATAATCTTATTTTTCCTCTATTCTTCTAGTCTGTTATATTCTGAACCCACACATGTTTTCGGAAGGACCAGATGGCTGACACTGGCTAATGGGAACCAAAAGACAAGAGTGAAAGTAACCTGGTTGTTATATTCCCCAAGCTTAAAGGTGTTTCACCTTGCCCTGAGATAAATTTATTTTTTACTCTGGAGACTATCCAGTCTGTCAAAAAACTTTAATACAGCCTGGCTTATCTGAAGTTCAATTGTCAAGTCAAGCAGCAGAATTTGTTGAATGGAAAAGTTTATACTCAGGACTATGGGAGAGAAGCATCTGCCTTTATGAAGGCAATGTAGCCTTGTGGTTAAGAGCTTGGGTTTTAGAGTCAGATGGATCTGGGTTCAAATTTAGCTATACCACATATGAGCTCCTTGACAATGAGCAAGTTGCTTACCCCAGTGGTCGGCAAACTGTGGCTCGCAAGCTGCGGTTTGCTGCTCTGTTGACTAATGAATTTGCCGACCACTAACCTAGACTCTCGATTCCAATAATTACAGCTGCTGCTGTTCTTGTGATTAAGCCCCTATCCCAGTGGTCGGCAAAACTCATCAGTTAACAGAGCAGCAAACCGCGGCTCATGAGCCGCAGTTTGCCAACCACTGGCTTAACCTCTTCAAGCCTCAGTCTTCTCATTTGTTAAAATGGGAGAAGTAGTAGTAGTATATGCTCTACATCTATGATACGAGGAATGAATGAAACATGAATAATTATTTACAGTGTGCCAGTCATGCTAAATATTAACCTTTGCTGTTTTTATTAAAGAGCTCATAATCAAATGAGAGATAAGCACAAAGAAAAAAGAACAAGGCTTGAACGGCCACAAAAACGTTGTGTGAAACAAAACTAAATAGACTCTGTGTTGAAACTTTAAAGAAAGTGCTAAAGTAATTGGAATCTGGCAAATTTCTGAGACTCATGAGAGAGTATATGGAAGAAGATTGATATTATTTACCTTGTGTAATCAGGCATTCCAAGTTTAGAGAATGCCAAAAACAGATATTTAGGAGTCATTCTAGATCTCTGAGCAAAAGAATGGTAAGGTAGCTGACTTTCCCTGCTACATATAAAGACAAGTTGACTAAGAAAAAATAGCCATATCTTAGAATTAAGTAAGTTGATCAAAACAGGAAGAGTCGTGAGGGCCCAACAGAGTGAGAAAATTATAGAACTAGGCAGTAGACTGAATGGGCCAGCAGAGAGGAATAGTCAGGTAGATTACAAGGTTTGGGGAGTGAATTAGATGGTTAGGGATCCAGAAGAGAAATCATGAGGTAGGTTTTCTTCTTTGAAGGTGGGGAAAAATCAAGTGCAGACTGAGCTGTGGCCAGCGTTTGCAGACCAGGAATCCACACTAGCTCTAATCAGAGAGCTCTTGGTGTGCGGGAACTGCCAGTTTGCCGACGTGAAAAGAGCCCCAGACTGGGTATTGGTGAGCCTTGAAGTCGCACCCCAGCTCTGCCACTCAGTGAGCACGGGTAAGTCATCCACCTTCTCCGGGTGGCCTTGATGGCCCTCCCTCCTCTGAGGCTAAAGAAGGGAAGGGTAGAATGCCCAGAGAAGCCTCCTTCCTGTCTCAAATTAGGAAAAGATCTCAGGAACCTACTTTATGTAGCAGCAGCTCCTAGTTGTGGGTTATAACGAACCCTCTTACCAGGAAAGTCAAATTGCAACCATGGTGAGCCAAAGAAGTGAATGTGACACTGGTTCTACTTTGAGGGCCTAACCACTGCTTCCCTGGAATGCGGCAGATCTCTGGGATCTGGAGATGTTCCAGTTCTCACTCACAAACTTTTGTCCAAGTTGGCCTCACCTGAGCACTAGAGAGTCGGTTGCAGGAGTATCTCTGCAGTTTTCTAAGCAGGCAGCAAGAATTACTATGTTTTTTACATTATTACCACTCTCCTATCAGTGTGTCCTAACGTTTTTCATCTCAAACACCAAGTTGGCCAACACTGAGTGCTTTTAAAGAAAGCTATTTAATTCCTGTTCACTAAATGCCATTTCTTTCAGGGTAGATTTAAGGGCTCTTCCCTTAATGTACAGTGCTGTTGACCCTAGTTTAAGGGTTCAAGGCAACCCATGGGTTAATTTCAACAGATGAAAATTTTTCCTTGGCTACAGCAACATCCCTAATCCTGACCAGCCCATGGAGAGGTTCGGTTCTTACAAGAAAAATGAGTGAATGTGGGAATGGCTCACCACATTGGGAAACAAAACTCACATCCTGCTGATGGTTGGCTGAGGACTGTCATGTCCACATACAAAGAAAAGCATGTGGCACAGTTTTAGGACAAAGGTGAGCAGAGATCCACTGTGGAAAGGGGCAAATTTTTCTTATAGCAAGAACATCCAAGGCATGCCCCTTGGTGTGAGCAGTGTTGGTGGGTGATTTCAGGCACACGCATGGAGGCTTGCTTTTCCTTGCTCCCCATTTCCACTCCCTATCAGTTAGCTGGTATCAAGCATCCCCTTAGTCAATCCCCAACCAGTTAGCCACTGATCAGCCTATCTCCAGAGCGAGTCATGCTCATAATTTTTCAGACAGGACTTTTCTCCAGTCTCCCTCTTCAGAGATGATGTTTGGAAGACAGATGAAGCTGTTCCAAAAGGGGTGAGATCTCCACATTCTCTTCGGTGGAACATGCAGAATGGTATTTGGGACCATTGGCATAGATTATTAGGATCACCGAAAGCCCTATATAGTAATAACACAAGCTCAGATGATAACTCTTCTTCGGTGAATTCTTCTAAAATTGAAGTCTTCGAGTACTCTAGTTTGAAAAACATGTCATTCCAGTTCTAGCATTTCAACATTATGACTGATAGCCTGAGCAGTACATTAGGTGTTGAATGAGGAAGACCATAGCATTGTTAATGAGAAGAATAGACTAAAGTTTAGAACAGCCCACATCATTCTGTGTGCCATTTGTTTGTGGTTTCCAGATACCTGTCTATACTTGCTAAGAATCATGGTGTCCACTTTTTTTAGAGAGAAAATAACAGGAACTTACCTTCCATAATTTTTTTGCTCCATTTGTCTGGATAAAACATGATCCTGAGAAAAAGAGTTTGAGAAAAGGCAAGAGAGAAATGTTGAAGAAAGTAGTTTTTCTTTTAATTGTTAACTAGAGTATGTCTGGTAATTAGGCCATGCTGTTTGCTCTTTCACACAGGCATAGGGGAGAAAGGTTGAGAGGTGTGACACCTGGGAGTCCAGCAAGAGGCGGAATATTGGGGACTTTTTGTTTTTATCAGTCTCTGCCATAGAGAGATTTTTCTCCAGAATTCCTTCAATTTATTTATTCTCATACTAGAATTATTGAAAGATGGTCTTTGTTTTTAATAGAAGAAGGAGAGTGTGCAGCTATAACATCTGTTGGGCTGTGTTATTGTGAGGCTTATTCTCAGGTCACACCAGAGATACGTACATGTGTGTAATATCACTCCTTCCTCTGACAAAGGTATCAAAAGGAGAGTACTTTGGGGGAGCAGAGATTAATTTCATGTTTTATGCAAAGCACAAAGGGGGTATTAAGGTGGACTTAGAAAGAGTTCTTTACTTTCTAGAAGGCACTAAAACTTCAATTAAAATATTTAAATAAAACTAAAATTGGGGCTCATACAGTAGCTTTAAAAGGTATTTTTAGATGGTAAAAATTAAATGTATCCCTGTCCATCTGTCACTCTTATATACCTCTGGTGCTACCATACTGGTTTATCATTAAGCTAGAGAAGGACTATAATCTGTATACTTTTGATGTTAGAAGAAACGTTAGACAGATGTAGTACATTTCCCTCTTTTCACAGATAAATTAGACCATGAAAAGTAAATTATTTAAATGTGCTTTTTAGAGTTGGTTTATAGCAGAACTAGGACTAGAACCTAGACCAGTTCTTGCTTCTGCAGCCTTAATAATTACAATATGCCTCAGTTTCCTCATCTATAAAATGGATAATAGACCTAACTCTAGGTATTATGAATAGTAAATAAGATAACATTGCCCAGCATATGGAAATCAAATGTTAAGTAACAATTTATTGTTAATATGTAGTCTTCTTGCTTTATTTGGGAACCCTTTCACTATTGAATGAAAACATTCTTTGAGTAAAGCAGATCTAAATAAATAGTGATGTGTTCAAAGCAACCATACTGACCTAGTCTTTGCTCTTAGCACAGGAGTCCCTTTCAGGTATATGGCTGTGGTTATAGGAAGATATTTGATTTAATCTTCCAAACCACCCAGTATGTCAGTGGCAGAGAGAAGTGACAGGTGTCTCATTTACCCTTGGACTGGACTTTGACATTAAAATATTCTAAATAGGTTTTGTGGCTTTTCATAGAGTAGCAGCCAGAATTTTTCTATGAAGTAAATTTGATCATAAGTCAGCTATTTTACTAAGTAACTTGAATAGCCCACAAAAATATGGTTACTATATGACCCACCTGTTGGGACTTTTTACAAGTAAATATTAAGGAACGACTATAGGGGCCATTATCCTCTAAAAACACAAATGAGTTCCTACAACTCAGGGAAGAATTTTATTGACAAGGTATGCCTTCCTTCAGCCTCAGCTGCAAAAAAAGATAAGTATAGGTCTGTCTTTGAGCATTAACTTTCGTTTGTAGATCACTGTGCCTCCACTTAACAGGTTGTCCTTACTTTCCCTTTAACATTATGAGTTCTGCATGTAAGCCTTGGAACAGAATGAGCATGCACAAGATGATCTGAGTCTGGGAGAATGCATTGCCACACAGGTCTCTTACATCACTTGTTAACAAAAGTTTGGCTTTTTATTTCGGAAGATTTGCAGAGCATGGGGTCTTGCATTCTCTGACCTCAAGTAGTTGTAAATCCTTATTATTTTGAACAGAACTGTTTGGATTTTCCTCTTATTTAATCTTTAGGAGTCATTGTTTTTCTTCTGGCACCACATTAATGAGTTGGGGTCATTGAATGGTGCTGAGCCAGAGGGGTGTGGAGGCCATTTCATCATGCCCCTGTTGAGTGTTTTCTCCCATCCCTCTAAACTTAGCATCAGGCTCTCATATGATGCCAAGAGCATGATGCTGTGGGCAGAGCAGACCTATGACAAGTCTTGACAGCTAAATTAAGGAAGGTTCTTTTGAGGAGGGGAGGGGGTACTTTATTATCTGTTTAGAAGTAAACCAAAGAAGAAATAGTTAGATTTGATTTTTTTATTTGCTTTTCAAACTTGTTTCTCTAAAAATGAGAGTATAACTTTCCTCATGATCCACTCTACTTTGGGAAGGAAAAAGCAGCAGCAGTATATGCTCTATTAGAGATTTTTAGTGACTAAAGCATTTCTTAACATAGAAAGTCACTGATTTAGAAAGGTATTACCTGCTCTGTCAAATATTACCTCAAGTTCAATATCATTCTTATTAAGCTGCTCAGCAATTCTAGCCCATGGAATTATAAAACCATGTTTTAAAGACTTCATAGCCCATGAAGGGAGCCAAGTGGCTTCTGAGTTGTATTACTGCAAAACATTTCTCATTAAACAGCTGGGTGTGTCTGTGTTACATTTTTTAAGGGAGTTGAGATTTAATGACTCAACATTTGAATGCCATTTCAGCATAAAGAACCCTCCAAAGTTGTGCATTGTCACTTTGAGAGACTCTTGCTGGAAAGGAACTGTTTAGTAAAGAAAGAATTCTGCATAACTGAGTTCTCTTACTTAACCTGTTGCCGAGTATATATAGCATTACATGTAAAGAAGTTGGAATCATTTTGGTCAGGCTGGATGAACTTGTAAAAAGTTGTAATTCGTATTTAGTTCCAGTATGTTTAAATGCAGAGGAACACTACTAGTAAGTTTGCCTATGTGCCCAACTTTGTTAGAGTTTAAAGACACTGCTGGTAACTTTTCTTTGTGATCAGATATGATCATTAAGATGGTTTTAGTTTTTAGATGTAGTCAGTGGTCACAAAGCTAGACTTTTCACAGCCTTCATAGACCAAACTACAAGTTTATGATAACAGTTTGTTTCATCTTGCTTATAAATATTTACAGATCTTGTGCTTTCGTTTTATAAGTTGTATTCTCTAACAGGCATTAATAGAATTTGGGGGGGCGGTAGTTTGTTTTCTTTCTGGTATGTGCTAAACCACCAAATCTATTTACTGGGAAATTTCTAACAACAGTTTGTATAGAAGTCTGCACAGCTATAGAAGATAGGTTTTAGAGAATTCCAGCCTATCTAAAACCTCATGAAAATGAATTTGGAATATTGCGAGGAAGTGAAGAGCTCTGAGTATTTCTCACTGATAATTTCTAGAACATTTATTCATTTGTGACTAATTCCTTTAGGTAGAGGAAAAGAAACATTTTAAATAATTTTTTCATCAAGGAGGTTTGAGATTATTTTTTAACCTGGTATGTCATTCCAAACATGATTCAACAGTTAAGACACAGTGTCTGAATGTAGATCTAATCGAAGAGTTTTATGCAGTATTTTGATACGTTATATCAAGCATCCCTGTGGAGGTATTTGTAGTTGCCACCAACTATTGGGGAACTAAAGAAGTGGTCTCTATATTTAGTCAGTCTCCTACTAGAAAGACAGGAGTCTACCTTGAGAAGTCTCCTTAACCTGTTGGCACAAAGCAAAGTGGTTTCTGCGAAGGGAAGAGGAAGATGATCTTTAATTTGCAAACCCCACCTAACCTTTGCTAAGCATGAACTCATTGCTTTCTCTTCAATGTAATGAAGCTGGATGTCAGGATGGTACCAACCAGGATTTTTATTTGCTCTCTTCTAGATATGGGTTTGTGGAGTTTGATGATCTGCGAGATGCAGATGATGCTGTTTATGAATTGAATGGCAAAGACCTTTGTGGTGAGCGAGTAATAGTTGAACATGCCCGCGGCCCACGTCGAGATGGCAGTTACGGTTCTGGACGCAGTAAGCATTTAAAGGGCATTTGTATCAATGACATGCCTTTGTTACTAAATGTTAATTTTTAAAAGTAATTAATGAATGTTACATGGAAATGTATTGCTATTTAAGCCATTTGTTTTTAAAATATGTATCTTTTAAAATGTAAAATTGCAAATAAATATATTTGATGTTTAATTTAATTAATGGCATAAATTTCTTGTTTTAATACTTTATAAATATGTTTAATGATGTGTGTTTGTGTTGTTGTTTTGTTTTTCTCTGTAATGCAATTGTTTAACATAGATTTAACAAAGACCTCAATGTTTTAATTAAAAGAATCCTTTGAGGCTAAGATGACTGCCTGTTCCATTTGCTGACCTTGGGTTACCTTTCCATGCGTGGCTCTTTGAACCATTGTGGCCCTTGGCTGACCAAAAACAGGAAGCCATGTGACGACCGCAACCTTTCCCCATTAGACCTGGGTGGTGAGGATCCCAAGGGTTAGACACAGATGAGATTAAACTGAAATAGGTGCCTGAAAATCTTTTTTTTTTTATCATATAAAATATTCACAAAAATTTTAATCACTGTGAGTAACACCAGTAACTGATTTAGTAATTTGGTTACTTATTTCTAAATTGTTACTAGTTTTTAATTTATGCATGATCTTTTAAATATAAATATTAATGAGTATATATACTTACAACTTTGTAAATTAAGTTTTCATGTTTAGTTGATTGCCTTTTTAAAAAATCTAGTTTGGATTTGAGGGTGGGGATTAGTTAAAATAAATGTGCTATTTGGGATGGGGGTGAATGGAATATTTAAGGGAAATATATGCTCTAGCATTTTTTTCCTTTTCCTCCACTGAAGTAATCTTATCTATTTGAACCTTCCAAAGGTGGATATGGTTATAGAAGAAGTGGCCGAGATAAATATGGCCCTCCTACCCGCACAGAATACAGACTTATTGTGGAAAATTTGTCAAGTCGATGCAGCTGGCAAGACCTAAAGGTTTGGACCCTGTTAACCTTCTGGGATAAGGTTGGGCAGGAGTTAAGGTTGTCACTTATAACTTTATACAGAGGTAACTTTATGCAGACCCAGGCATACACAGAATGCAGTGGTGTTATATGTTTGAAAGTTTTCCCAAAGCATTTGGAAATTCTCCAACTAATGGTTCCATAAGAATATAGAAGACATCAGACTCTCACTACCACTATATGTTATGGGACCATTACTCGAAAAATAATCTGTGTTATATGAAATTTTTCTTCAGAGAATGTTATAGAACAGTGATTTTTAATCTTTTACATCTCATATACACATAAACTATGTATTTGCTGATCTGAAAAAAAAATAGGTGTAACTTTGATTCATTAGTATCGAATGGCTATTGTTGAGTTGGCTGTTGTCATTTATTCATTTATTTATTTGACAGTCTAAGGGAAAAGAGATCAGTGCACCTGATTAAATAGTTAGGTATTGCATGTTTTAAAAATTCTTGTGGCATATCAGTTGAAAATCACTGTTATAGAGAGTTACCAATGTAGTTTTTTTCAGTTAAAGAAAAATTTGAAAACACCAGTGTTTTCTGCAACATTAGTTTTAATATTCAGCTTGCAGTGCAGATCCTCTTTGCTAAATATGACTACCTGATCCATGTTTTTTCATAAGGTTTATTTGTTTTTCATGGACTATTCATCCTAAAAAAGTTTTAATGTCAAAAAGTTAAGATCTGGTATACTGATCCCAGTTCATTCTTTGAGAACAGTGTTTATTTTTAATCTCCATAGAGAAGGAAAGCTTAATGGTAGTGTCTTAATCTGGATGGTCTTTAGAAGAAAGGTAAAGGGTATTCAAAGTTTTCTATCTTGCTTCTCATCTTTAGTCCATCATTAAACAAGTCATCTCTGGCAAAGTGAGTTGAGTATATTTAGACTCCCCAGTCTTTTATATCCTATATAATAAAGAGGTAATATGCAAATTAACCCTCACACCCTCACTGATGGCTACCTATGACCATGTGGCAGGGGGTTAGTGAGGGACGACCAAACGACTGAACAAGCAGGCTGCATGGGGTGACCAGGCAGGCAGTCAGGTGAGCAATTAGGAGCCAGCGGTCCAGGATTGTGAGAGGGATGTCCAGTGCTGGTTTAGGCCTGATCCCCAGATTGGAGAGGGTGCAGGCTGAGGGGGGAATACCTCCCACAACTCTCGTCCCCCCATGCACAAATTTCATGCCCTGGGCCTATATTTTTTATTATTGATTTTAAGGAGAGGGGGAGAGAGAGGTAGAACCATCAATGATGAGAGAATCATTGATTGGCTGCCTTCTGCACACCCCACACTGGGGATCAAGCCCACAACCCAGGCATGTGCCCTGACCAGGAACTAAGTCCCAACTTAAATGTAATGATAGGAGCTTCTAAAGTGTCTACAAAGAACATGTCAGTATAAAATTTTTAGTTAACTAAAAATTTTTGTATTTGCACATTATATATATGCCTAAGCGACCATTCGCTATGATGCACACTGACCACCAAGGGGAAGAAGCTCAATGCACAGGCATGGAAACATGGAACAGACTGATGGATCTCAGAATGGGGGGGGGGGGGGGGAGATTAACCAAAGACCTTATATGCATACTAGAGGCCCAGTGCACGCATTTGTGCACCAGTGGGGTCCCTAAGCCTGAAACCGGCTCTCTGACATTCCTCAAGGGGTTCCAGATTATGAGAGGGCGCAAGCCAGGCTGAGGGACCCCACTGGTGCAAGAATTCGTGCACTGGGCCTATAAAAGAACAGTTAAATATTCATTATCTCTACCATCTACTTAATGCCTGATGCTTTAAAGAACCTCAGTAAATGGTAACCTCAGTAAATGGTCAGTGTGCAAATGTAAATATTCTATTGTTTTTTAATCCTCACCCAAGAATATTTTATTCCATAAATCTTTAGAGAGAGGATGGAAGTAGGGGAAGGGAGGGGGAAAGAGAGACATCAACTGATAGCCTCCTGTATGTACCCCAACCGGGGCCATGGGTCAAACTTGTAACCCAGGTACCTGCCCTTTCTTTCGTGGGCTGATGCTCTAACACTGAGAAAACTTGCCAGGGCTGTAAATATAACTATTTTAAGAATAAACTTTATTCTGAGGAAAGCTAGCATTTCTTCCTAAAAGAAAAGGAAAATTGTCACTGTGATTGCATTAGCTGCCTTAACAGAATGTGTCTTAACCTAATCAGTGATTTTCTTTTCCTTTAGGATTATATGCGTCAGGCAGGAGAAGTGACATATGCAGATGCTCACAAGGGACGCAAAAATGAAGGGGTGATTGAATTTGTGTCTTACTCCGATATGAAAAGAGCTTTGGAAAAGTTAGATGGAACTGAAGTCAATGGCAGAAAAATCAGATTAGTCGAAGACAAGCCTGGTTCTAGACGGCGCCGGTCCTACTCCAGGAGCCGGAGTCACTCCAGGTACTGTTGATGTCATGTGTCGGAGCTCGCTATAAATTCATTAATGAGCGTATAAATAATCCATTTTCTTTCTCCTGTTGAATTCTCAGGAATATAGTTCTTCAGTAACTCAGAACTTTGAACTACATATTTATTTGTAAAGCTCTTGAACTCTTGTCATGAGTACAAATAGAAGTCAAGTCCTTTCTCTGAGGCAGGATTCAGTGACCTTTCTCATTTCTTCTTGGGTCCCCCATATCGAACCCTCACTAAGGGCAGATATGGCCACTATCTGGTCCTGTGGTTACTCTCCCAGATGGGGTCTAGCTACTCAAGAGTGGAGACTTCTTATTCAGCAGCTGCTCTGCACACGGGCCAGGCACTTGTGAACAAGGCAAATATAGTCCATGCCCTCGTGAAACTCAGTCTAGTGGAGAAGACAGGCATTGAGCATTGTGCCATGTATGCCCAAGGAAATGTATAGCACAACCAGTCTGGAGAACAGGCAAAGGCTTCCCTACGACCCATCATAGAAACTGAGCTCTAAAGGATAAATTGGAGGTGATGGGCAGAGACTAGTCCACCCCTTGTAATTCTCTTCTGTCTTTAAATATATTTTTATTGATTACAGAGAGGAAGAGAAAGGAGAGCTAGAAATATCAGTGATGAGAGAGAATCATTGATCAGCTGCCTCTTGCATGTCCCCTACTGGGAATCAAGTCTGCAACCTTGGCATGTGCCCTTGACCAGAATCGAACCCAGGACCTTCAGGTGTAGGCCGACACTCTATCCATTGGCCAAACCGGCTAGGGTTCTTAAGTCTCCTTTTATGTCATCCTTTACCTTTTTTATTTTCCATGCATTTAGTTGTTGAAGAAATGGTTAACTGTTTTAAAGATATTCCCATAGTTGAGATTTTGCTAATTGTGTCCTTGTGGTGTTAACACATTTCTTTATCTTATTCCCCATATTTCCTGTAACTTGTTAGATGTTGAGGCATTTAAAGTAAATCCAGGTGTCCTTCACAGGTAGTGCTTTGTACTTCCTGTTGCCTCACTTAGGTGGCGTTTGGCTGTCCCACTTTGAATGATGGTTCCATTGTCAGCTTGAACCATCCATTATCAAGTTCTACATCAACACTTCACATAATAATTTTAACATCTATTGACAATTATTATCTAGAGCTATTTGTTGGTGGTCACAAAATGATGACTTTAATTTTCTCATTCCTTCTGTATTTAAAGGCTATACTTCTGTAAAGGACAATTTCCATCATCCATACTTGTTACCCTCAAGTAGTTTTTGTAGGAAATGCAAACTGCAAATTTGATACTTTATTTACCATCTTTCAGAATATTAAATGTGCCCTAGTTAATCCTAAAGATGATAAGGGTGGTCATTTAGTATCATTTTGAATGAATTCTTGGATGTTTATATATTTAATGTTTTGTCTATTGCGGCCATAATTTTTTATGCTCAGAATGTTATGTCTTTGGTAATTGAGAGCTCTTCAAGTCGGCTCCTGTTTCAGTATCTTTTTGTTTGGTTTGGATTTTATACTTTATTAAATATTTCTCAAAACTTTTTTTAAATATATTATTGGTTTCAGAGAAGAAGGAAAGAGAGAAAAACATCAACGATGAGAGAGAATCATTGATCAACTGCCTCCTGCACGCTCCACATTGTGGATCAAGCCCACAACCTGGGCATGTGCCCTGACCAGGAATCAAACTTGGGATTTCCTGGTTCAGAGATGAATGCTCAACCACCAAGCCACACTGGCTGGATCCCCAAAACTTTTTATAGTGATCATTTTTAAACATAAAGTTGAGCGAATAGTTCACAAACACCATATACCTTCCAGCTTCAACAGTCATTATTTTTTAATCCTCATCCTAGGATATTTTTTCCCCATTAATTTCTAGGGAGGTTGAGGGGTGGGCGGAGCATAGATATGAGAAAAGAGACATCAATTGGTTGCCTACCGGTGCTGGTAAACCTGAAACAGGTGTGTGCCCTTGACCAGGAATCAAACTACTAGGGGCCTTCGGTCCTGGGAATGACGCTCTAACCACTGAGCAACCCTTCTGTCATTTTTGCTCTGTGTATGTATATTTTTGTTTTTTGTTTTTTATTTTTTTTAATTAAATCTTTATTATTCATATTATTACATGTTTCTCTTTTTTCCCCTCCATAGCACCCCCCCACCCAGCTCCCACCCCTCCCTCTGCCCTTAGTTCCCTCCCATTGATCTCATCCATAGGTGTATGATTTTTGTCCAGTCTCTCCCTGTACACCCCTCACCCCTTCCCCCCAGAGAATTATCAGTCCACTCCCTTTCTGTGCTCCTAATTCTATTATATTCACCATATTGTTCTGTTGATCAAATTTTTAATTCACTTAATTTTTAGATTCACTTGGTGATAGATATGTATTTGTTGTTCATAATTTTTTGTCTTTTACCTTTTTCTTCTTCCTCTTCTAAAAGAGTACCTTTCAGCATTTCATATAATACTGGTTTGGAGTTGATGAACTCCTTTAGCTTTTTCTTATCTGTGAAGCTCTTTATCTGCCCTTCAATTCTGAATGTTAGCTTTGCTGGATAGATTATTCTTGGTTGTAGGTTCTTGCTATTCATCATGTTGAATATTTCTTGCCACTCCCGTCTGGCCTGCATCGTTTTTGTTGAGAAATCAGCTGACAGTCGTATGGGTGCTCCCTTGTAGGTAATAAACTGTTTTTCTCTTGCTGCTTTTAATATTCTCTTTCTCTTTTGCTCTTGGTATTTTAATGATGATGTGTCTTGGTGTGGTCCTCTTTGGATTCCTTTTATATGGGGTTCTGTGTGCTTCCTGGACTTGTAAGTCTAGTTCTTTTACCAGATGTGGGAAGTTTTCAGTCATTATTTCTTTAAATAAGTTTTCAGTATCTTGCTCTCTCTCTTCTGGCACCCCCACAATTCTGATGTTGGTACGCTTAAAGCTGTCCCAGAGTCTACTTACATTATGTTCACATTTTTGGATTCTTTTCTCTTCTTGCTTTTCCAATTGAATGTTGTCTGCTTCTTTATATTTCAAATTTTTTACTTGATTCTTGTCTTCCTCTAGTCTGCTGTTAGGACTCTGTATAATTTTTATTTCAGTCAGTGTATGTTTAATTTCTATTTGGTCCTTTATCATCTCTAGTATGTCCTTTTTCTTCTCCTCTTGGGTCTCACTAAATTTATCCATCTTTTCTAGCATATTCTTGAAAAACCTTACAAGCGTGGTTTTGAACTCTATATCCAGTCGTTTTTTTTTCCTCCATTTCTTTTGTTTGTGATCCCTTCCCTTGTCTCGGCATTTTCACTATGCCAGGGAAACTTCTGTGTTGGATTCAGCCTTATGATAGCAGACGCAAAGCCGCAGAAGCCTCTGTTGAGCTTGGGAGGGTGGAGTCTCAGGGCTTAAGGGACCGCCTTGCCTTCCAGTCGGCCCCGCCCTCCACGGCCCCTGAGTCTCACGTGACTGGGTAATGGCTGGAGCGGTCCTTGTGCGCGCCCGCAGCGCCTCTAACCGCTGCCTTTCCGGCTCCCCTGCGCACCAGGACCACACGAGTCTAGGTCCCCAGGGTTTCGCCCGAAACAGGGGCCCAGTGGACTCATAAGTGGCGCAGTTGGGAGGGTCTGTCTCCCGCCCACTCGCGAAAGCCAGCGGCACAATCAGCAATCTGTCCTCCGCGCAGCACCGTCCGCGTGCGAGACCGGACCTGATCTTCTGCGACTCCCCTAAATTTCCGTGCACCTCTCCCTTTTCACAGTCCAAACTCCCCCCGTATGAGTTTCGGCTGGATCTGGGGTTTAGTGTCGTAGGATAAGGGGTTCAATGCCGTTGGGAGTCTCCGTTTCCCTCCCGCCAGAGAAAGCCAGCCAGGTTCTCCGGCACCCGCTCTCTCAGCGTGCGCGTCTCCGTCTCCGTACCTCAGCTTTTTGCAGCTCCTCTGGGTTTCTGTGAGCCCCTCTCTTTCCTTCTAGCTGTATAACTTACACTCGGCCAGCTTTCCTGGGGTTCTGGATGATGTCTGTTCTGTCTTTTAGTTGTAGTTTTGAAATTGTTGTGCGAGGCAGCATTGTAGGTGTTTACCTATGCCGCCATCTTGGATTCTTCTGTGTATGTATATTTATATACACTCTACATTTATTTTGTCGTAGTTTGAAAGGAAGTTGTAGAAATTATGACACTTGTCCCCTAAATACTTAAGCATGTGTCTCTAAGAAATAAGTATAACCATACTTCTATTTTCTAATCTAAGAATGTTGATAGTGACTATAAAGTTGTCTAATGTCCAGGCCATATTACAGTTTTCCCAGCTGTTTCATGGATGTCTTTATAGCTGTGTTCTTTCTTGACCAGGATCTAGTCTTATTGTCATGCATTGCAAAGGGATGGTTAGGTCTCTTTGGTCTGAAACAGTTTTCCTACCTTCTTGTCCCTGTGACATTTACTTTTCTTGATTTTTAACATGATCCCACATTCTGAATTTATTTGCCTATTTCCTCCGTCTAGGTAGGTCTTCCTTGGTATCATTGAATTTGAACTTTATCCCCTTAAGTTCCTGTAATCTGGAAGTTAGATCTACAAGAGGAGTCGATGAGATGAGATACAGGTCAACCTTTTTGGCAAGAATCCTTTCATGGATGTTTGTGCTTAGGAATCTCTGAAAGTTTGCCTCTTTTTATTATGATGAGACGTTCTGGGCCCATTTTCTTATTTCCTGCCCTACACCTGGAATCGTTGTTTTCCCCACTGAACCTAAAAGGCAGTGATAAGGAGAGTCCACATGAGGTGAAAAGATTAGATGGGTAAAGGACAAAAATGTGCCAGGAGGCATGCCGGGAAGCTGCTGTGGGACCGGGGGCAGAGGTGAATAGACTGGAGAAGAGGCTGAATTATCATATGTGAGAGGATGAAGGAGTGACAAGAGTCACGGGTTGCTGTGGTTTCTAGCATGAGGACTTGGGTAGATAACAGTAGCAGCTGTGGAAATGAGGTTGGAACCCAGCAGATGAGTTCAAAGTTAGAGTTGCTCAGTTTCAGGTAAGTCATCCAGGTGGGATATTTGTGAGCAACTTGATCTGTGAGCCTAGAGCACAAGGAAGAGTTCTCTCACCGTTGTGCCTGGACAGTCAGTGCCCTACATAATTTTTCATTAAAAAGTAACTTAGTCCACTGTTCCTCTAGGCTTTTGTCAGCAAGTGTTAACATTTTTTAATGTTTTCTCTCTATAGGTCTCGCTCTCGAAGCAGACATTCTCGCAAGAGCAGAAGCCGAAGTGGCAGCAGCAAAAGCAGTCATTCTAAGAGTAGATCTCGGTCTAGGTAGGTCTTCCTTGGTATAAGTGGACAGGAAACACCCATACCATTTGCCACATTGAGTGCAGTCATGTTACCAGTCTTATCTCACACCAGTTTCTCGAATCTGGACTGGAATCGTGGGGGTTCAGCAGTCATTGGCCAGGCATTATATTGTGGGGCAAAGCTCCACGTCCCTTGCGCTTTTCCATCTGATGATTAGCATCAGGTGTGGAGTTGTATGTGACTTTCACATCACTGTCTTCTCAGGTCTGGCTCCCGCTCCCGGAGCAAGAGCCGCAGCCGCAGTCAGAGCCGCAGCCGCAGCAAGAAGGAAAAAAGCCGCAGCCCCAGCAAGGACAAGAGCCGCAGCCGCAGCCGCAGTGCGGACAAGCGCCGCAGCAAGAGTAAAGACCAAGTTGAAGAGAAGATTCAGAACAACGACAATACGGGGAAGTCCAAGAGCAGGAGTCCCAGTCGGCATAAAAGCAAAAGTAAAAGCCGGAGCAGGAGTCAGGAGAGGAGAGTGGAGGAGGAGAAGCGCCGGAGCAGGAGCAAGGAGAAGAGCCGGAGTCAGGAGAAAGGCCTCCGCAGGAGCAGGAGCAAGGGAGGCAGCAGGAGCCGCAGCAGGAGTCGCAGCAAAAGCAAGGACAAGAGGAAGGGGAGGAAGAGAAGCCGGGAGGAGAGCCGCAGCCGCAGTCGGAGCCGCAGCCGCAGCAAGAGCAAGAGGAGCAGAAAACATGGCAGCAAGCGAGACAGCAAGTCAAGCAGCAGCAGCGAGAAGAAAAAGAAGGAAGATGCCGACCGCTCCCAGTCCAGATCACGGTCCCGCTCGGTGTCAAAGGAGCGGGAACGTGCCAAGTCTGAGTCTGCCCAGAGGGAAGGTGGAGGGGAGAGCAAGGATGCTAGCACCAACCAGGAGACCCGGTCCCGATCAAGGTCCAATTCTAAATCCAAACCAAACCACCCCTCAGAATCACGCTCCAGATCAAAGTCTGCTTCAAAAACCCGATCTCGGTCCAAGTCTAGATCCAGGTCTGCATCCAGATCGTCCCGGTCTAGATCTAGATCCCACTCAAGATCCTAACTGGCTACTACCACAGCTGGAACTACCCGAGAAGTTTTGTACATGTTTGGTAGCCGTAGCACAAGTGATTGAAGTAGAACATATGTCACTGCTGTACATTTTTAACTCCCCTAATGGTGTGTCTACAATTGTTAAATCTAAGTGCTTCCTCTCCGTAAAGCCTCCTGGCACCAGGCCTTCCTGCTCGACTGAAAACAATCTCTTTGAAAACCCCCTTTCCTCATGGTCCAAAGTAGAATATCCAAAATGCCTTGGCTTTCAGGCCTGGCATTTCTTACAGGGAGCTCAATACCTGGATGGGTCTAAGGCTGGAATGATGACATAGGTAGGTATGGTGAGTTCAACCATTTTTGCCCTTGAATTGATGCCCTTTGATGTATGCCATTTAGTGAAAGTGCTAAGTCTTAAGTTTCCTACCACTTTGGTTTCATATTTTTGGACTTACAAAGTTGTGAATAGCACAGTCAAGGAAAATTGATATCTGCAGTAACCCATAGGAAACAAACTCTAGAGTTCCATATTCTGGTATTGTGATTATATTGTTTTATATTAAGAAAAGAAAAGAATTTTTTTTAATTTTATTTTTCCCCGTCTTGCAAAGTATAGTGACCCCTGTTTCCATTAAATTTGAATAAAGACTATTTTTGCTTGACAAAAATTTCATGGTGCTTAAATCAAAGTTGTATTTTCTGATCTCTCTTGATACCTCTTAACATAAAAAATGCAGTGTATAATGGCTCTTTTGGTTTCTTAGGATCATGGGTAGGGAGCCAATACTTTTGCCTAAAGGATTTTTCTCACCCAACAGAATAAAAGATTTCAGTTTCTTAGGAATTTATAGTCTTTCCTCTCTTAAGCATATAACCAACTGATGAATCAGTTTGGGAACTTGGAGAATCACCAGATGAGTTCTTCATGAACATGACTTTCTTCTGAGCTGTTAGAACTAATGGCCATGAATCTGAAGTTGTATGCCTCATCACCTTACGATTTGGATCAAGAAACCAAGAAAAACTGCTGGGTTAGCTTCATCGAGCCACTTTTCAGACCGCTGTCTGTCAGCGTATAAGAGGCTAGATTTACAATTCTATCCTGTTGCCTTAGATCATACCCTGTCGGACACACTCAGAAGGCAAATCCAAGAGTTTCTTGTCTTCCTGGAGTTGGTGATCTGGTTGCAAATAACCACCACAGGATAAAGCGAAACTTCAGAGAAGGGTGTTTTAACCTCGTCTGAATTCAGTGATGTCTTTTAGACCGAACCTTTAGAAATGAGGGTGTATGAGGCATTCCTATGGAAAGAAACATGTGAGCAGTACCATGTAATTGAGAAAACAGGACAGGGGTGCCCAGTGAACCTGGAGTTTGAGAATAGGGGTAAGGAAAGCAAGTTTGACAAGATGGGTTGGGTCACAGAGGGCTTAATATAATAGATGGGGGTGGGAGGAGAGCGTGGGCCTTTGTCCCCTTTGTCCTGCAAGTGTTGGGGAAAATATATTTGGACAGGAGGATGCGGGTTGAGCTGTGCTGCAAGAAGATCTGAGCGATTAGTTGCAGGTAACCCAGCACTTGGGAGGATGCAGTAATTGCAGATTGGGAGCTGAACAAAGGCAATGACCACAGGGAACAGGAGCGAACAGCCATTGACCTGCAGAAAGGAGGTGTCCGAGGTCATCCAAGATGGGGAAGCCTTTCTGAGGAATGGGTAAGATGACGTTGAGTCCGTTTTTGGAAATATGGAATTTCTAAGAACAAAGAGGTGAATTGTTTGGCTCAATGTAATAGCTAGTGATAAAGCTAAGATTAATTTCTATAATAGACTATGCAGCCAAACCTAGGAACCTCAGTCTCCCTAGTGCTTTCCTTCCGTTCGTGGTCGTCATGACAAGGTAATGACTCCAACCAGTACAATTCCCACTGCCTTGGATCTTGTATGGTCTCCAGTAGGTAAGAATTCTCTATTCCCTGATTTGATCCCTAGAATGTGGGGCCATTTTGGGGGCATTTTTTTTCTTTCACAAGTTCAAACTAAAGATTCACCTTAATTTCACTGTCTCTGGCATAGCAAAAAATTTTATTTTCCAAATTCTCTTCCAAGCTTTGTTCCTATTCATATTCATAGTTAACGTCATTTTTCATATAACTTAATAAATTGTCATTTAATGTCATGAGCATTGGAAAGTTCTCAATATTTATAGCACAATAATTCTAACCAATGAATTTATTAGCACGTGACCCTTCAATAAAACAATCTGGAAATTCCATGTATATATAGAAGAGATTTGAAGTCCTTTTCCCTAGCAATTTTTAATTCCATTTATATTAGATTATGAGAAGGAAGAGGTAAAAATGAAATTAAGGAAAGATTTGGAAACTCGTATGTTGGGTTCCAAATGTGCACCAGAGATTGGTACTTTGCATGCACATTTTTCATCTGGTTCTCACACTGCCCTGGGATTAGTATCAGGCTCAGCTGCAGCCGGAGAGGCTGCAGTACAGTGTCCCTCCACCCCCACAGTGTTCATTCCATATGATGCTTCTGTAGGCCACGCTCTGTTCCACAACATTGGAATTAGCATAAGTGATTTTGTTTTAATTCCAGTTTGGTCCTGGAGAGTGTCCAAGTAGCTTCCACTTACCCTGCCCCCATTTTGGAATCTGGAAGTGGCATATGAGAGAGACCCACAGGCCCCTCCTCTCATGGAACTTCTAAGACGTGTTGCATGGCCCATGATGCTACCAGTACTGAGTGCCTCCTGTAAGCCAGGTAGCGGGCCAATCGTGTTCACTGACTTCGGCAAATCACTGCAAGGAATCGGCTGCCACCCTTTAGTAGGTTTCTAAAAGCAGTGCTTGTTCTAGCTGCATTATTGTCCCTTGACAAACTGAGCCAGAGATGGCAATAACATTTGAGGCTGCAGTTAGGACAGACAGGAAGCTGAAGGAAGAAGAGCCGAAGTGTTGTGTGCCTGCCTGTACCTACTCCATAAGTAAGGTACTTTTATGTACATTGTTATTTTAAAAGTGAAGACAAACTGGGGTGAGTTGTTATACCCAATGTAACAGATAGTGACAGAGCTAAGATTTCTCTGGTTCTCCATTGTAAAATTTTGTCATTTATGATACAGTTACAGGAAGACATTTGCTTGAAGTCACGTAGGATTTGAACTCCAGTTTAAGTCAAGCATTGAGTTTCCAACAAGAATGAGTCTGCTTTCCTTAAGCAAAAAATTACGTGGCTGCAGGACAAAGCCCCAGCCCACTGCTGTGAATAAATTGTAGTTGCTCTGCCGTTTGATGAAGACAAAGGCCTGCTTGGAAGTGCCCATTTGTCCAAGCCCAGGCCGTCATTCCACATCCTAGGTGCCAAGGGGTGAGGGGATGAAAGACGGTGTGTTTTAGCTTCTACAATGGGAAACGGTACATTAATGCCCACAAAAACTTGGGGAGTTTTCCAAAAAGGAGCAGCCGAAAAAATACAAAGGCCCACTACCATTCACCTCTGTATGCTCAAAATCCATACCCTTCTTTCTGTACTTAACTTTCCTCCCCTATCCCTACCGAAAGGGAGTAAGACAAAATAGGACCAAAGAACAAGGATAGTGGTAGAAAACAAATGTAGATACTAAACTATACCACTAATCACTTCAAATGTCAGTTTTGTAGATAAGTCTATCAGAGGGGACTTTTAAAAAATGATCCAGTTTTAAATGTAAGACACATTACCTGACCAGCATGGCTCAGTGACTGAGCATTGACCTATGAACCAGGAGGTCATGATTGGATTCCCAGTCAGGGCACATGTGAGGGTTGTAGACTCATCCATAGTCGGTGGCATGTGGGAGGTAGTGAATCAGTTCTCATTGATATTTCTATCTCCCTTTCCCTTCCTCTTTGAAATCAATAAGAATATACTTTTTAAAGAGACATTAAAAAGGATAGCGCTGGCCACTGTTCTCAATGGTTAGAGCATTGGCCCACTCACTGAAGGGGCTTGGGTTCAATTACCCACACATAACACACACAGACACTCTAAAAATCAGTGGAACAAATTCCTCACTGGGTAAGAATTAAAGGGGGTGAGAGTTGTCATGGAAATGTTAATCACAAGTGTATTTCAGACAGACCAGAGCAAGAAATAAAGGGAGGCATTACATGATAAAGAGGTAATTTCTGCAAGGAGATGTGAAAAATCCTTAATGTGTACACCAAACAAGAAAGCATCAAATACACAAGGCAAAAAAAAATAAAACTGCAAGGAGAAAGCCAAATCTACATTACAGTTGGAGACTTCAACTTCCTATCAGTAATGGACAGATCAAGCAGGCGGAAAATCAGTATGGACAGCTGAACTGAGGAGCACCATCAATGAACCTCTAATTGACATAAAATAACAGCAGAATGTACATTCTCAGACCACATCCCGGGCCTTAAAACATGTTAACATTTAAAAGAACAGAAATAGCAAGTATCCTCTCAGGCCACAGGATTAAACTAGAAATTAACAGAAAGATAGATGGGAAATCCCAAGATACCTGGAGATTAAATAACCTTTCTAAATAAATAACATGAGTCAAAGAAGTCTTGAGAAATATTTTGAGTAAAATGAAAATGCAGCTTATCAAAATTTTTGAGATTCAGCAAAAAGTTCTTACAGGGAAGTTTCCAGTATTCAATATTCCTATTTCAAAAAGAAAAAAATAATTTTAAACGTCTGCCTTAGGAAACTAAACGAGCAAGTTAAATACAATGTAAGCAAAAGGAAAAAATTAGAGCAGAAATCAATGAGATTGAAAACGAAGTTTATAGGGAAAAATCAAAATCAAAGCTGATTTTTAAAGAAAATGTATAAACTACCTAGGCTAATCCAATATTTTTAAAAAAGACACAATTACTAATATCACTATGAGAAATGGAAGCGACCATAGTATTCTGTGGACATCAAAAGGATAAAAAAAAAATGAACAACTTTATTCCCACAAATTTTATAATCTTGAAAAAGATTGTTTTCCTTGAAAGTAATACAGAGAGAAAACTGAAGAGGCCTAAATTTGCCTTTAAAAAGTTTATCAATAATATCTAAAACACCACCAGACCCATATGGTTCACCGTAAATTCTACCAAATATTTAAGGAAGAAATTATACCAATTTTCAATCTCTTTTCAGAAAATAAAGGCAGAGGAATACAAGATTATTTCCTTCCTTTCACCAGAGATCTGGTAGATATTTTGTTAGATTTACACCAAAGTATAGCATTTTTAAAGGTTTTAATGTAAATGGTATTTTTAATTCTGAATTCCAATTGTCCATTGCTATATATAAGAAAGCAATTGACTTGTATATTAATCCTCATTTTATGAGACCAACATTACCCCAAGACCAGATGGACATTATAAGAAAGGAAAAGTACAGAACAATATTCATGAACAAAGATTTAAAAATCAACAAAATGTTAGCAAATAGAATAGAATGACACACAAAAATAATTATATACCATGACCAATTACAATTTATCCCAGGTATGAAGACTAGTTCAATATTCAAACACCAATTAATGTAATCCATCACAAGAACAGAGTAAGGAAAAATTACATAAGCCTATCAATAAATGCAGAAAAAGCATTTTTAAAAATCCAATACTCATTCATGATAAAAACTCAGCAAACTAGGAAGTTTTCCTCAAAACTACAAAAGAATTACAGCTAAAAACATACATAATAGTGAGAATAGATGTTTTCCCCCTAAACTCAACAAGGTAGGAATGTCCCTTATCACTATTCAACATTGTTTTGAAAATCTTAGCTAATTCAATAAGACAAGAAAAGGAAAAGACACAGATTAGTAAGGAAGAAATGAAACCTTGTAAATGACATAATCAACTAAACTAAAACTAAAGCAATTACAGCAAATTTTCAGAATATTAGATTAATAAATTAAGTTGTTTCCTATGTACAGCAATGAAATTAGAATTTGAAGTTAAAAACAATATCTTTTGCATTAGTACCCCTTCCCCAATGCAATACTTAGGTATAACTCTTAAAATATGTACCAGATCTCTGGTGAAATAAGTCAGAGATCTAAATAAATGGAGAGAGAGTTGATGGATAGAAAGACTCAATAATGTTAAAATGTCACTTCTTTTCAACTTGAGCCATAGACACAATGCAATCCCAATCAAAATCTGAGCATGTTATTTTGTGACTATCAGTAAACTGATTTTTTAAAATATATTTTTATTGATTTTTTTATAGAGAGGAAGGGAGAGGGATAGAGAATTAGAAACATCGATCAGCCACCTCCTGCACACCCCCGCAACCAAGGCACATGCCCCTGACCGGAACTGAACCCAGGACCCTTCAGTCCGCAGGCCGATGCTCCATCCACTGAGCCAAACTGGTTTCGACTATCAACAGATTTTAAAGTTTATATGGGAAAGGCAAAAATCTCAGCCAACATAGTATTGAAGGAGAACAAAGTCAGAGGGCTGATATTACTCAACTTCAAGACTTACTAGAAACTTCAGTAATCAAGACATTTGTTGGTTAAAGAATATACAAGCTAGATTAATGGAACAGAATAAAGAGCCCAGAAATAGACCCACACATAAAGGAGATTGACCTTGGGCAGTGATTCGCAAACTCATTAGTCAATAGAGCCAAATAACAGTACAACGATTGAAATTTCTTTTGAGAGCCAAATTTTTTAAACTTAAACTTCTTCTAACGCTACTTCAAAATAGACTCGCCCAGGCCGTGGTATTTTGTAGAAGAACGTTACTCGAGGGGCCAAAAAAACGCATATGGCTCACGAGCCGCCGTTTGCTGACCACAGACCTTGGGCAAGGAGCAAAGGCGATTCAATACAGAAAGGACAGTCTTCAACAAATGGTGCCAAAACAACTGATCACCTACACAGAGGATTTGTACACCTTTCATAAAAATTAAAAGAGAAGCAAATGTAAAACAAGATAACCTAGGAGGAAATCCAGGTCACCATGGTTTGGCAATGAGTTTTTATGTATAACACCAATAGTAGAACAATCCATGAAAGAAAGTTCAATAGAATTCAATCCTATTAAAATTAAAGACTTCTTCTCTATGAAAGGCACTGTTAAGAGTGAAGTCTGGCCAGTGTGGTTCAGTGGTTGAGTGTTGACCATAAACTAGGAGTTCACTGTTCAATTCCCAATCAGGGAACATGCCCAGGTTGCAGGCTCAATCCCCAGTGGCGTGCAGGAGGCAGCCAATCAATGATTCTCATCATTGATATTTCTATCTTTCCCTCTCCTGCTCTGAAATCAATAAAAATACATTTCCTTTAAAAAGAGTAAAAGAGGAGTGACAGACTGGGAGAAAATGTTTGCAAAACATGTATACAACAGGACTACCCAACATATACAAAGAACTCTTGCAATTCAACAATACTAAAACAGCTCAGTTTTAAAATAGGCAAAAAAATCTGAACAGACACCTCACCCAAGAAGATATATACATGGCAAGTAAGCATATGAAAATATGCTCAATATCTTATGTCATTAGAGAATTACAAATTTAAAAAGAAAACAATGAGATGCCATTACACACCTCTTAGAATGGTCCAAACACTGACCACCTAATGCTGATGAGGATGCGGAACAACAAATGGCTAATGGGAATGCAAAATGGTACAGCCACTTGGGAAGATAGTTTGGTAGTTTCTTACCAAGCTAAGCATAATCTTACACCCAGAAATCATGCTCCTTGGTATCTTTCCTAATGAGTTGTGTTCACACAAAAACCTGTAACAGCCCTGGCCCTTGTGGCTCAGTTGATGAGTGTAGTCCCATGCACCAAAAGGTGGTGGGTTTGATTCCCAGTCGGGGCACATACACAATGTGCAGGCTTGGTCCCTGGTCCGGGAGCATTCGGGAGGCATCCGATCAATGTCTCTCTCTCACATCCATGTTTTTCTCTCTCTCCCTTCCCTTCTCTAAAATCAATTTTTTTAAGAAAGGATGAATCAGACATGGAACTTGTCTTTAAGAAACTTGAGCTAGCCGAAACCGGTTTGGCTCAGTGGATAGAGCGTCGGCCTTCGGACTGAAAGGTCCCAGGTTCGATTCCAATCAAAGGCACGTACCTTGGCTGCGGGCACATCCCCAGTGGGGGGCGTGCAGGAGGCAGCTGATTGATGTCTCTCTCTCTCATTGATGTTTCTAGCTCTCTATCCTTCTCCCTTTCTCTGTGAAAAATAAATAAAATATATTTTTAAAAAAACTTGAGCTTGATGCAGAGGGCTTTATTTTTAATGCTAAAATTTAAAAACACAACTTAATCCATGCTCTTTACAGGCAAAAATCCTATGAGGCGAAAATCCTAGGATTTGAAATGCAGATGCTTCATTTCGCCACCATCATGCCAGGCAAGTCCCAGAGAGACAAACCCAGCGCTGGCACCTCTGCACGTAAACGGACGGAAGTGCACAGGCGATGCTGGGCACAAACCCACAGGCATGTACACGGATGTCGTTAGCGGCCTTATCTGTAACAGCTCCAAACTAGAATCAAACCACACGTTTTCAAACGTAGCGCGAATAGATTGTGGCACATTTCTGTTACAGAGCACTATGTAGGTCAAACGAACAAACTGTAGCCACATAAAGCCACATGCGACTCGCACACATATAAACCCTGTTTCCCCGAAAGTAAGGCATCCCCCCAAAAATAAGACCTATTTCCAGTTTTGCCTCTGGCTGTAATATAAAGCATCCCCCCGAAAATAAGACCTCCCTGGAATATAAGGCCCCTGAAGCTACCATAAGGCGTCTGACTCCGGATTTAAAGAGCCCTCGCCCTGCCTGAACAGCTCCGGCTGCGCTGCGGCCCATCAGTGAGCTGGTTTGTGATGACAACAACTACGGTACCGTATACAGGTAATAAATTTCCTTTTTTTATTTTGTTCAACAATAAATGTGTACCGTATTCTTCTTCATGGAAAAATAAGACATCCCTGAAAATAAGACCTAGTGCATTTCTGGGAACAAAAATTAATATAAGACACTGTCTTATTTTCGGGGAAACAGGGAAGAAGCACCAACGTAAATTCCCATATATGGCTTCTAAAACACGCCACACTGAAATGTCCCTGTTTAAAAACCAAGCTGTAGAGTGCCGGGCGGTCCCGGATCTGCCTCTTGCTTCCACAGTGTTTGACCAGAACAGACCCAGGGACGCCCTTCCAGCCTCCGAAAACCCTCCACCGTCTTTCCAGTCACCCCATCAGCACCTCCTGAGCACTCCCAGCTCAGACCAGCCAACGCTGTTTTGCTGCTGCTGCTGTTTTTCCTTAACACCTTATAGCCGAACAACCATGAGCTCCCAAATTCCTCGGAATTATTCCACCGAAGGAGGGGGAGGCTGCCGTCAACCGCCTGGCCCGCCTGCACCTGCGGGCCCCTACACCTACCTCTCCCTGGGCTTCCATACCAACTGGGGTGCTGTGGCCTGGAGGGCGTGGCCGCTTCTCCCAAGAGCTGGCAAACACGAGGGCACTGAGCAGCCTAAAGATGGGAAACCAGCGAGGTGGCCGCCTTCTCCAGGACGTGCTGAAGCCTCCCGAGAGCGGGCAAACCTCAGGACGCCAGGCCAGCACGCTGGCCTCGGAGAGGAACCGGAACCAGGCCCTGCGGAGCCGCCGCCCTGGGTTCTGCCCGCAGACTCCCATCTCAGCATCTTCCTGGAGAACCACTTCCGGGTGAGGAGGTGAAACGCATCAAGATGATGGGCGACACCTGACTCCCCTCCACAGGCTGGCTGCCCCCAGGCTGGGCTGGGCCAGGGTCTCTTCTGGAAGCCTCGCCCTCAAGCACCACTAGGAGCCTGTGGAGCCCCGAGATCCTAGAGGGGCCCTCTGCTTCCCCTGGTGTCTGGCTTAAGCCTGAGCCTCTTCCCGAAACCATTAGCCATTCTTTTCACCACCCTGGAGCCCTGTCCCGTGCCTGGGACCAAATGAAACATAACAAGAAAGCTTTTTGCAGAAAACACACACACACACACACACACACACCCCTACATTACAGTGTGAGGAGTCAGAACAGCATATTGTTTTGAAGGGAGGGAGGAGGTAGTCGTTGGAAAGGACCAGGCGGGGCCGTCTGGGGTCGGGCCTGTCCGGTTCTGGCCCAGAGGGATGGGGTGGGATCTGCTTTGTGAGAGTGGGCGGAGCTGGACATTCAGGTTTCAGGCACTTTCCTGGAGGTACATTATGTTCACAACAGCAAGTGGCGTTTAATCAGCTCCCATCAGAACCAAATTCCTTTTTCCATAAGCGAGAATACTTATCCTTAAGTCACACCTCCCTGGTGTCTCTGAGAGTCTAGTAAGAACCTTGGGATGGTCTAAAGAAATGCAAATTGAACAGCCACGCGGTATTACTTACACCTGCTACCTATTATGAATCTCCCTCCCCCAGCAGCCCCACTGACTCTGGCCACAAATCACCCAGAATGAGCGAAACCTGGAGGAAGCAGCTAACTCCCACTCTCGGGCCTTCACCCTGAGGAAATGACTCAAAGAGAAGAGCACCACGTACAAAGGTCTCTCTTTATATTAAAAAAAAAATTTATTTTTTTTGTAAATCCTCACCTGAGGATATTTTTCCACTGATTTTGAGGGAGAGTGGGAGAGAGAGGGAAAGACATTGAGAAACACCCATGTGAGAGAAACACATCGATTGCGTGCCTCCCGCAGGAGCCCTGACCACGGTCCAGGCCGGGAGGAGCCTGCAACCAAAGTACACGCCCTTGACCGAGTCAAACCCAGACCCTCTGGTCCGAGGGCCGAGCCTCTCTCCACTGAGCCACACCGGCCGGGGAGAAGGTCTGTCTTTAGATGCGCTGTCACTGACAGCCAACACGGAAGCCATCCACTCACCAAACCCGGGCTCCTGAGTCCTCTCCGGCACCCACCGGATGGTGCCCCCATTCCCGAATTTGTTTCTGTGAAAAGCCTTACAAAGGTTTAAGACGGCGGTCGGCAAACTGCAGCTTGCGAGCCGCGGTCTGCCGCTCTGTTGACTAAAGCGTTTGCCAGCCGCTGGCTTAAGACGTTAAATATCACTGAGGGAGCGAGTGAAGCCTCTTTATTGGGAAGATGCAAACTGCTGGGCGAGAAGGGAAAGCTTCCCCCCACACACACAGTAGGACGTGGTGGCGGGGTCGCTTGGCTGCCAGAAGTTGACGGAAGGCCCGCCAGTGACCTTTGAGTCACCGTAATGTTTTCCCAGAGCATCTCTTGGCAAGAGGCCCGAAAGTCTCTGGGAACAGCATCAGTGGCTCTTCCGAACAAGAATCCGTGCTGACCCAGTACCGTCTCTGACTCCGGGCCAGACCCGGGCAGGGTCTCTTAGCTTAATTGCTGGAGGCGCTGGTGTCCCGCGAAGAAACCCTGCCAGGCCCTTCGCTGCCCAGGACATCCTGTCTGTCACCCTCTGGCTGCCTCTCCTTACTGGAATGTGGCGGCCCGCGCGGTTCCTGGAAAATGTCAGCAGGAGACGCAGTGACGGGTGTGACTGCCGGGCACCGGGGAGGGGATCTCCACGCCGCGGTACCCGGTCCTCGCTGCACCCTGGGAAGCTCGGTGCGTTCTCTAACCTGTCCCGGTGAGGAAAGAAGAGCTTCTAGAAGGGCGTGACGCTCACGATCATCTGGCTGTGTGACCTTGGACAAGTTACTTAAAATCTCTGGGCCATCGTTCCCTCCTCTGTAGGTAGCTGGCACACTTCCTCTGCTCGTCCCTGTAGCTCCCAGCTCTGCGGAGAAGGGTGGGCGTCAGAGAAGCCTGGTCTGGAGTCATCTCACCCCTGAGGAAGGAGAGGAAATAGCTCGGTCCTCGGTCCCCGGCCAGAGCTGAGGTCAGTGGCCTCACTCCCACCTGGCTTAGAGTAAACGCCCTGTGAGCGGTGCCCTCGGCTCCAAATACAGTTCCTACCCTCACGCCAGCCCCTCAGCGGGGCTGCCTCCTCCGTACCCCCTCCTGGCTTGCAGCTTTGACCCAGGAGAGGGTGCCACCCCACTGGGGATGCCAAGTCCTGGTCTCCTCCTGTGGAGATGAGCTGCAAAGCTGCGCTGATGTCCAAGCCCCTGGGTCCAGCTGCTCTGCCTGCCCAGCATTTGAAGGAGGTGGGGGGTGCTTGTGAGGGCGCTCCCTGGGCGCCTGTCCCCTTCCCAGCGGTGCCAGTCACCGCAAACATCACACAGGTGCTGTCTGATCAAAGAGCGAATGTCTGGAGCTCAATGCCCAAGCTAGGGACCGGGCCAGGCGAGCTTGGGGGTAGGGACGGCCCAGTAGAGACCAGGGCAAGTCTCCCAAGACTAGTTTGGGCTTAGATCAGGCGGTCCTGGGGCCCAGCCCCCTCAGGCAGTTAGTTACCTTTTGTGTCTCCGTAAATCTGCGTCCTGTGGGCAGGGCAGGGCAGGGCAGGGCAGGGCAGGGCAGGGCAGGGCAGGGCTGGGGGTAGTGCTGCCCTCTCGCGGCCGTTAGGAGGATTACAGAGGACCTGCTCAAGCAGCGCCTCGCTGGGGCGCCCACGCTGGGCCAATTGACTCCACCTCCCGCCCCCACGCGCTCACGGCGTTGTCCCGTCTGGTTCAGCCCCACTGCGACCTCCCAAGCAGAATCTTTCCTCTCGTAAGCAGCTTGCGGTGAGCCAGGGAGCGCAGCCGTAAGGCCTGAAAGGCCGGTGACGCCGGACGCCGCGGGCCGGATCGGGCCGCGAGGCCCGAGGGGATCCCCGAGTGGGGGGTCAGCGGAGAACTGGAATGGGGTGCCCGCTTCTCTGCTGCAAATGCTGCGGCGCTCTGGACCCCGCAGGGAGGACCCGCAGGCGGAGGATGCCGGAGTAACCGGGCCTCCGCGCGGGAGGATGGAGCCCCGGGTGCAGATGAGGGACCTCGCCGCCAGGTGGCGCCAGGCAGGCTCCCACAGCTACTCCCGCTGCTGTGGCGTCCAGGATTCCGAGTCCAAGGGCTCTGCGTCTCCATCGCTGTGTGTCTGCCATACTTCCTGCTGCCCGCGGCTCGGGGGCTGGGCACTAAGCTCTTGGCACAGCTCGGAGGCAGGGGTTAGCCCCTGAAACTGGAGGCCCGCCTCGCTGATATGGGGAAGAGAAAACTGGGGTGACAACCTATCATCAGACTGTGTGACTTTGGGCCTCCTTGCATTGTCTTTATGTTTACAAAGAACTTCACTCAGGTCTCTGGAAGCTGGCATGTGACCCCGTATTATAGACAGAACTGGGACCAGTCCAGGGTTGCAGTGTGGGGGTGGGAGAAGCTGCATCATGTGCTCGGAGGGCCTGAGACTTGCTCTCTGCAGGTGACTGACAGGTAGGTAGATGGACAGGCAGTGCCACAGGCGATAGTGGCGCCTCACACTTAGTGGCCTTGCACGCTTAGAAGGTAACGGGTATAAAGGGCCTGGTAGCCGGCAGAGTCTGGCCAGTGACGTTCCCAGGGATTATTAGCGCAGGAGGCTGGCTTTGCCCTGCTCCCCGGAAGGGTCTCTTCCCCTTGGCTTTCCCGGTGTCACCGACTCTGCCTCCTTCTCTCTTCTGGGCC
>JAAGEH010000030.1:1246449-1292749 GCA_011751065.1 Lasiurus cinereus | reverse complement strand
GGGCCTGGGCGCGCGCGGGCCGGACGTCCCGGGGCCCCGGGGGCGGGGCCGGCGGCGCGGGGCGGCGCGGGGGGCGGGGCCCGCGGCCCAGATCCGTGGAGACCGCGGCGGTGCCGGGGCGCGCGGACCCGCACCCGGACCCGGACCCGGACCCAGGCGGGCGGCGGCGCCAGGTAAGCAGAACCAGGGCCCCGGGTTTGCCGCTCACTTTCCCAACTTTTTGCTCGGTCCTCCTCGCCCCGGGCGGCCGGGGTGCGGAGCCGGTCCCCCCTCTCCCGGCCGCAGGGCGGACGGGGCGGAGGCGGGATCTCGGGTCCCGGGAACTTCCAGCCCGGACCTTCGCCGGACGCCCCAGGGTTGGCCTCTCGGGGCTCCCGGCGCCGGCCCTCACCCCCCGCCCGGGTCTCGGAGCGGCCCCCGCCCCCTGCACCCTGCGGCTCCCTCCCCGCCGGCGGGCTCGGCGTGGGATGGACGGGGCGGGCGGGCGCTCTCGGGCTGGGACCGGGCCTCCCCTCAGGCTCAGACGGCGCCGGGCCTCGCTCCTGCCGGGACGCTCCGTGGCTGCGCCCAGAGGTGCCGGCCCTGAGCTGGGTCCGCGGCCCGGGGACCCCCGCCTTGGGCGGTGTGACCGGGCGGGCCCCCTCGGCCGCAGTTGCCACCTGTGCAAAGGAGGCGTGCGCCCTGGACTGGCAGTTCTCCTCGGGGGCGGGGTGGGCGCCCTGCTGGGAGCTCCGGGGTGCGGATGGCGGGGGCGGGGGGTAGCCAGGCCTCCGCCCCGGGGCCTCGGGGCGGGTTCCAGCGCGGGAGCTGTGGAGAGCCGGACTGGGGATGTGAGGACGCACCCCTGGACCGCGAGGTCCTCGCCCTCCTCTCCGGGGCGCCCCGGGCGGGCCCCCCATTTCTTCCGCACCCTCCCTTCCGTGGGGGCCAGACCACACGCAGCCCGAGGCTCCCGCCCAGCCCGGATCCAGGGCCCAGGCCGCAGGGAGGGGCTTCGGCTGGCGGCCCGGACCCTGGGGCGGCCCGAGGCGCCAGGGCGGTGCTGCACCGGCCGGGACGCGGGCCACGGAGGCCTCGGGCCACGGAGGCCGGAAAGGAGGCCAGGCGGCGGGAAAGGGGGATGATTCATCCGGAGGAGCCCTAATTGGAAACGCTGCAGCCCGGGAGCAGCCTTGGCCGGGCTGCGGGGAGAGCGGGAGGGAGTCCCGGAGCAGGCGGAGGCCGGCCCGCAGCCCCTGCCCGGCCCCGCAGCCGGCTCCGCGGGAGGGGCGGCCTCCTCCGCGCCGGCCGAGGCGGGAGCGCCTTCCCCGAGTCTTGCTGGAGTCTCTCCTGCTGCAGCTCCGGCGCTGACGGCTCCCGCAGGAGGAGGGGAGGCTGGAGGCAGCGGCACCTCCTGCCCACGCTGCGGTCGGTGCCGCGCACGGCGGGGAAGAGGGCCCGCGAGCGACTTCCGCGGCCCCGGGCGGCCCTCCCCCGCTCCCCGCTCTACTACGGTGCGGCCACGTGCGGGGCGAGGGCGGCCGGGACGGGATTCACGGTGGAGACGCCGCTGCCGGGCTCCCGCACCTCCCAGCCCGGGGCTGGCGCGGGTCGGCGGGCGGCCAGAGCCCCGCAGCCGAGGATGCGCCAAGGAACAGCCGGCGCCCCCTCCCTCCTCCCCGCCCGCAGGCGCGGCCAACTCGGGCTGGTGCCGCGCGGCCCTGGCTCCGAGCTCCGCTGCGGAAAACCGGAGTGGGGGCGGCTCCCCGCCTGGCAGCCCGGGAAAGTCCGGGGGTGGCCGCCAGGGACCGGCAAGCGCCCTTGTCGAGGCAGCGCGACCGCCCCTCCGGGGTCTGTGGCCCCCCCCACCCGGCGCTCCGAGCCGAGCCCCGGCGGCTCAGCCCCTGCCTCCCGCTTCTCTCCGCAGAGCGCCCGGACGACGACGGCGGCGAGATGACGGCCGGGAGTGCCGGCGACCGCGGGGAGGTGCGGAGGAGCCCCGAGGGCCGCGTCTCACGCCTGGGCCGCCGCCTGGGCCGCCGCCGGCGCCCGCGCTCCCCTCCCGAGCCTCTGCGGGTGCGGGCGCGGCTGCGGTTGCGCTCGCCGTCGGGGGCGTTCGCGGCGCTGGGAGCGCTCGTGGTGCTGGTGGGCATGGGCATCGCGGTGGCCGGCTACTGGCCGCACCGCGCCGGAGCCCCGGGGCCCCGGGCTGCCAATGCCAGTGCGCCCCCCGTGAGCGAGCTGCGGGGTCGCGGGGCCGGCCGGGCGCACGGCCCGCACGAGCGGATGCGGCTCCTCGGGCCCGTGGTCATGGGCGTGGGCCTGTTCGTGTTCATCTGCGCCAACACGCTGCTCTATGAGAACCGCGACCTGGAGACGAAGCGGCTTCGCCAGGACGTGCTGCGGGCGCAGGCGCTCCGGCCCCCCGACGGCCCTGGCTGGGACTGCGCCCTCCTCCCCAGCCCCGGCCCCAGGACCCCCGGAGCCGTCGGCTGTGTGGAGCCAGAGAGCTGGGACTTGTCGCCGCGCCGGGGGACCTCACCTGTCCCCTCGGTGCGGAGTCTGCGTTCGGAACCCGCTAATCCTCGCTTGGGGTTGCCTGCCCTGCTGAACAGTTACCCGCTGAAGGGCCCGGGGCTGCCCCCACCTTGGGGTCCACGGACCCAGACTGGCCACGTGATTATCACGGTGCAGCCCTCGAGTTCCTGCATCGAACACTCCAAGTCTCTGGATCTGGGCCTCGGAGAACTCCTGCTTGGGGCACCCGCAGCTCGGGACTGTGCTCACCGCAGCTGGCCCCGGCTGGACCGCCTCAGTCTGGAGGGTTATACCAAGCTGGGAGGAGGAGGAAGAGGAGGAGGGGTCTTCGGGGCTCCGGTGTGAGGAGCAGGGGGCAGCCTAGGAGGCTGCAGCATGGACCATAGTCAAAGGACTATGTAGATGCTTGGCACATCCCAGACTGGGGAATGGATGCTCTGGCCCCAGCAGCTGCTAAGGCATCCTGACTTGCATGTCAGCAGAGAAAAGCCAACTGCACAGGGTTCAATAAGCTGGGAAGCGTTTTAATGTGACCTCGAGACCAGCATGACTCGGCCTCAGGAATTCCTTTAGCCTCCAAAGTGGCCTTAGCCCTGAACAGGTACCTGAGGAGGCTGGAAGTCCAGGCCAGGGCGATTGGGAGATGCGCCTGGTGTCCTGGCAAACCCCAGTGGTGGGCAAGAACCCCTAAGACTTGGAAGGTAGGTTGCAATGTTACAGGTCTGGACAGGCTCCCTCCAAGGTGGCACTGGTGATGGGGTTTGGGCCTCCAGGAAGATGGGCAATGGGGTCCAGTTGTGACCCTTCACTGCCATCTGGGAGGGGGACTGAGCCTTTAACTCCCACACCTCAGTCCCTTTCTTCCCTCAGCCATGCAGGGTATATCCTACTAGGGCTACAGACTGCCATTGCCTCGTGCTGAGGGGGCCCCTCCCACGCAGGTCTGAGAGCCCCCTTCTCTCCTGTCCTGGTCTATGCTGCACAACCTCCCTTCCCTGGGCAAAAGGCATTTGCCAATTCTCAGAAACCTGTTTGTACAATATTGAAGCTGCATTTTGGCCAATGTTGGTAACTTACTTTTTAGCAAGAGGGGAAGATAACTTTAAAAGTTGATCAATCCTCACAGATTCAGTCCTTTTTTTTTTTTTAAGTTTATTGAAAAATGCAGTACAAGAAGCAAGACCACACACGTCTAAACACTACAGCCACTTCTCTTACTACAAAAGGCCAGAGCAGCAGACTTAATTATTGCCTATTTAACCTAAGGGTTTTGCCAATTTGATTCTGCTGACATAGTTCCTATTTTGTCAAGAAATGTAAACAACTACTTGATATGATTCATAATTTTTTAAAATTTTACAAAGCTCCTTCATTTTTTGTCACCAAAATAGTACATTTGAGAGAGATTTGTAAAACAACCAGCCTGGCGCTGAGGTCCTGGCAGACAGGTCCCAGGAGCATTCCTCGGTGTTGGTAAGGCCATAGCCGTGGCTCCATTTTCAGCGCTGAGGGACCGCTGTCCCCTCACCCTCGGCTGCCCTCTGCACACGGGGGGTGGTGGGGAGGGTTGTGGGGGGGGGGGAGGGGAGAGGAAGGTGCCCTGACAGCCAGGCTCTGCGGGCCCTCAGCTTAGAAATGTGGGTCCAGCGTGCTGGGGAGGTGGGTGGCAGAGGCCTCGGGTGGCTTGGAGGAAGTCTTCATTTCTCAGTGAAATAAAAATAAAATTGCAGCGAGAGTTGTAGCTGTGATGTGTCTGAGTCACTTTAGGGAAACTGCCAAGTCCCTCTCCTCTTCGGTTCCTACCTGGACAGAGCCTGCTTTTCTTCATGCGCACACACACACAATTGCAGGAAGGAAAAATCCAAACGATTGCCAAACCTCAAGATCTGTCTTCAGAGAGGGAGGAGGGGGGAAGAGGCTTGGAAGGACACCCCTCTTGCTAGCTTGTCCCCATTGTGACTTCCCAGTGCTGGAAGGGCGTTGCAGATCTGCTCCAGTTAACAGACAAGGGAGCAGCAAGCAGTGCGCTGAGTCGGTGACAGAGCTGAGGGGAGGGGGGGCCCTGACGTGTGGTCCTGTGCTCTGAGACCTGCCACACTGGTCAGGGTGGTCACCTGGAAATACTTCTTAGCGGGACCTGACCAAGGTGAACCCCACCACTGCCCTGTGTGCAGAGCACATTCCCAGAACTAGAAAACTTTTCGAAAACCTCATTCATTTTCTTTGCCCAAATCACCGCTAGAAATGTGCCATTAGTGCTTTTGGCCCGAAGTGCCTATGTTCCTGTGAGTTTTGCTCTCCTGAGATGGGAGGTGGGGGAGTTCTTAGCAGAGCCAATGCTTCTGGTGAGGTAAAAGGGGTCGGAGGGCAGGAAGGTGAAGGCCACGGATCTGTTAAAACATTCACAGTATCAGATAGAGCTGAGCAACTTCTTACATCTTTGATCTAAAGAATCTCCAAAAAGAAAGAACAGGAGGAAGGAAAAGCAATACCACATTCTTAGCAGAGGTCTCTGCCTCCCCCAAATCACCCTCCACAAAGGGACAGGGACACTTTCCTGGTCTGGATCCGGGCAGCACCCTGCCCGACATTCTTGTGAAGTCACATCATTGGCTCGAGAAAGGGCTGGTTTTTAAAGTTTCTGCTGTCACCCAGAGGGTGTAAAACGAGGCGAGAGCAGGGCAGCCCCATGCAGCTGGCTTTCCCTGACGCAGCAGAGTCTTTGGAGGCTTTCCAGGAGAATGCTGTGGACCCTGTCAGGATCTGGGTTGGGAATAAATGGGGAGAGGCTCGGTTGAAGGGTGACAAACCACCCCATAAAAAACAAAAAGCTCTTTAAAAAGAGTTCATAGAGTGAAAAGTTGAACAGTTCCAGTATCACAATATAGAAAAAAGGTATTCAAAAGGTCAGTGATGTCTAAAAGACTCTGTTGGTACAAACTCCAAATAGAAAATGAAATTAATTTTCTGGTGGTTTAGAACCTCGAAAGTCTGAAGTCTGACTATTGCAGGTTAGCTTCTTTATCATTTCTCTGGTTTTCTCTTGGATGGGAGACGGGCAGGGAGTCGGGGGCAAGTGATTCCTACAGGAAAGAAAAGCAAAGTTGATAAACCCTGCAGGGAGACTCACCCAGGCCCATCACCTAGTTCTTGTGGCCACAAGTAATAATCAAGGCCTGAGTGGTTTTACAGGACCCAATCCTGACTGGTGATGAATGGCATCTTCAAATCATTTGTAAATTGCTTTTAGGCATGAATTTATCTGGATCCCCATCTCAAAAAGCAGCTACCCTGCTTCCAACTCTCTAGTCTGCTGCGAGAACTTCAGTCATTTCTTCCCGTCCCCCAACCCCTCCGTTTCCAGGCAGCCTGGTTTTGTTAGCCGGCTCTTCTCTGTGAGAGCAGAGAGGCGCATGGGGAGGTGCACAAGGTGGAGAGGCAGGAGGCTGCATGAAGGTTCAGGAGGTGGGTGGGGTTTGCTTCCACATTTGGGGTATCTCCTCCAACCCATCGCTGCAGGCACTGCTAAAGGCAGGAGGACACAGGAGACCGAGCTGATTAATAACCTCCCATGTCGCCCTCATCAACCTCTCCTCTGCCTTCACTGTACCAAGCTCCAGGGTGGACACCTTTGTGGGGGATGGCTCCCAGCGTGGCCAGGGTTCCGGCCAGTGCCCTCAGAGGCTGGGAGAGGGAGCCTCCTCCACCGCAGCAAGAACCGCCCCTACCTGAGCTCATTCCTCAGAGATTTCAGTCTCCTGATGGACGACCACCTTAGTCACTGACATGTCTGGGTGCTGCTCCTTGGCCTCCTTGATGGCCTGCACAAGGACCTGAGGAGGACAGAAAGGACACCATCAGGCAGAAAGCAGCGTGGCTGGTGGAGTAAGGTCACAAGACAGCATTTTCCTGGCAAATTCAATCCTGTCTGCAGCACCAGGGCAAGCTGATAATAACCTCCACTCGATCCCGCACAGGGAGGCTCCTGGACTAAAGGCACAAAGACCAGGAAGGTCAGAGCATCTTTAAGGGATCAAGAGGGACTTCAGGGGTGAAGGTTGCACCTGCTGGTGGGGGGAGGGGGGTCTGGGAGGATCCACTCAGAAGTGAGTCTAAAGGACAAAGCAAAATCTGTGTCCGACAAATGGTAGCTGGGAAGTTCCGGACAGGAGAGGAAAAGGAAGACGCGTGCTACCCAAAGGAAGGGGAGGCTCTGGCTAAAGCAGGGAGGAGAAAGGAGGAGTGGGAGGGCCTCGTTCCAGGCCATGTACCAGCCCCATCACATTATTATTGTTATATAGTTAATCTCACAACAGCCCAGTGCACGAGGGGGAATCATTATATCCGTCTTATAAACAAGGAACTGAGGTGCCGAATGTTTCACAGCCAGCAAGTAACGCAACAGGCATTTTAAAGTCCATTGGACTTTCCTCTTAACCACACAGTTTTTCAGATGGGGCGCTGTTTTAGCATCTGAAGGGGTTTGGCTCGTTTCAGGTAAGCTAGAGGGAAAGAAGAGCAATGAAGCCACTGCTCTCCTTGGGCTGCAAGTCTCTGAGCCTTTAGCCTTTCTCAGAGAAGTACCCCCACTCCCTCCTTATAAAGGACTCTAGCTAGATCTGACCAGCTGACTGTTAGCCCAGGCTCTTAAGAACCATCTCTAAATCTGGCTGGTGTAGCTCAGTGGTTGACCATCGACCCATGAACCAAGAGTCCCAGGTTCGATTCCTGGTCAGGGCACATGCCAGGTTTCGGGCTCGATCCCCAGTAGGGGGTGTGCAGGAGGCAGCTGATTGACATTTCTCTCATGCATTAATGTTTTTCTCTCTCCCCCTCTCCCTTATTCTCTGTCTAAAATCAATTTAAAAAATATGTATATTTTTTTAAAAAAGAACCATCTCTAAGCCTTGGCTGGTGTGGCTCAGTTGGATGAGCATGATCGGTGCACCAAAAGGTTGCCAGTTATATTCCCAGTTAGAGCACATGTCTGGAGTTGTAGCCTTGATTCCCTGTAGGGGGCTTGTGGGAGGCAGGCAATTGGTGTTTCTCTCACATTGATGTTTCTCTCTCTCCCTCTCCCCACCCCCCTAAAAAAATTAATAAATATATTTTTAAAAGAATCACCTCTAAGATGGAGGAACAGGGGAAGAAGGGAAATCTTCTTCTGGTCTTATTTATTTATTTATTTATTTATTTATTTATTTATTTATTAATCCTCTCCCTCCTTGACCTCTTTTTTGCTCAACTCATCTGCTCATGCTTCAAGGCCCAGCCCAAGCCCTCTCTTTGGTTACTCTGGCCTTCACCTACCTCTCTATGGAAGCCTGCATCACACAACTTCTCCCGAACAGGCCTCCTTAAAGTGCCCCCTGCAATCCATCCAGGGAGCACCACACCTTACTCCTTTCATGTAGCCCTCAGAACCTAGAGAACCATGGGACCCTGCGCATCTCTCTGAGCTATCAAGTGAGCCTGTCCCTTTGTCACAACAGCCCTGAAGAAACCTCCGATTGTCTTCATTCTATAGACAATGGAACTACATCTCAGAGACGTAACATCATCTGCTCAAGGGCATACACCGTGAGCTATGGAGTCAGGATTCAACCCCGGTCTGTCTCACCCTGAACCCCATGCACTTTCTCTGCCACTTTTTTTTTTTTAATATATTTTATTGATTTTTTACAGAGGGGAAGAAGAGGGATAGAGAGTTAGAAACATCAATGAGAGAGAAACATCCATCAGCCACCTCTTGCAAGCCCCCTACTGGGGATGTGCCCGCAACCAAGATGCCCTTGACCGGAATAGAACCTGGGACCCTTCAGTCCACAGGCCAATGCTCTATCCACTGAGCCAAACCAGTTTCGGCATCTGCCTGCCACTCTTGCTGTCCAGCACAGACTAAGGGAGCACAGAGTGGGGGCCCAGATCACAGGAGACTGAGGGGGGGGTGCAGGCCGGTGATGCAGCAGGACCCACTGAGCTGGGGCAGACGGCTGCAAGGCCTCTCACTTGGCTGAGCGGCCTTGTTGCTGGGACCCTGAGCCCAGCATTCTTAGCTGTGAGTCTCAAGCCTGCTACCCAGGGAACAGCTAGCACTCCGCTCAGTTTTCTGTTGTTTTTAAGGCACTCAGCCTCTCAGCAGAGAGGCTACAGCATCACTGCGCTCCTGTCAATGATTCCAGAAGCATCTGCATGCATGTCTTCCACCCCCTCTTCTCTGCAGCATTAGTTCTAACCTCACTGGCAGAGAATTGGGAACATTAATCCTGACCTTATTATTTGCTAATTGCTTGTAGCACACAATTAGCACCTAATTAACATAAAAACATAAAATTTAGCTCTCAGAAAGGCCCAGAAATTATCTAGATCAGTGTACTTTTTTAGGAGAGGGGAAAAAAAAATCAGAGGTAGAGTGATTCCCTCAAGGTCACACAGTAAGTCAGTGATAGATCTAGGCAGAAATCAAGTCCGGTCTCTGACCCCCTAGTTGCCTTCTCAGCTATGACAGCCCTGAGGGTAGAGGTCATCCCTTCCTTTTGCTTTGCTATCACCTGCTGTCTCCAGAACACCCTGTGACCCATGCTGAAACTCACTTCAGTCTTACAACCTTGGCAGGAAGGTGCTAAAATGCCCATCTTATACATGAGGAAGCAGAAGCCAAGGGAGTAGAGAGCTAGGATTTGGTACGACCTGGATTTAAACTCAGCTGTTTGGAGTCTGAAGTCCATTTCTTCCTATTACACTTCCTTGCTTCCCCAGTCTACGCCCCACCCACAGGCCTCTGGGATCTGAGTCCCTTTGTCTTTCTTCTTGCGTAAGAGCGACAGTAACCGAGGGGGCTCTTCGGGGGTAAAGCTGGCAGAAGTGTCTTTGGCATCCACCAGTCTTCCTGCCCAGGACCCCTCCCATGCCCAGCGTCTCCTCAGCATTCCCACCTGATCATGGTCAATATCGGTATCTCCGGTGATCACAATTCTCTTTTCAATCCGGGTCTCCGATATCCCACCTTTGACAGTCTGAAACCAAAGGGAGGGGTCATATGAGAAAGAAGGAGGGGAAAAAATCAGAAGACTAACCAAAAGTCTCACACAACTTTTGAAATCGGGTTCTTTACTTTAGAGCATTTTCATATTATTGATGTCAAAAGGGCCTCAAATAATCCCCTCAGCATGGCTTGGTTTCCCAACTTGACACGTGAAGAAAACCAAGGTCTAGGTATGCTAAGTAACTGGCTTCCAGTCATCCGTGTGCTGATGACAGAGCTTGGTCAGAAATCTAGATTTCCTGCTTCTAAGAAAATGCATTTCTTCCCGTGCTACAGCAAACGGTTGTCCCTGACTTCCCGAGAGCAGTTCCAATGTTAGATATTTTGTCCCCTCTTGATCCTATAAGTATTACTGTACTAGGTAACAATTCCAATATTTCAGCATGCAAACTCTAGTTCTCATGGCCCTGATCCTGGAGATGACATAAAAATTCTTTGTTGGATCCTAAGTTGTGATTTTTTGGCTTGGAAACCAACAAACTTGCCCTTAAACTGACTTATTAAACTTACCTGCACCGCCACATAAGAGACTCACTAATCGGAGATGTGTGAAAAGAGAACAGCCACATGTGACTTTATGAGACCGCTACGTACTCTCAGGGTCTCTCTAGGTTTATTCCTGGGGAAAGCTGCAGGTCCTTTCCACCTGGGACCCTTGGCATAGTTTGGCTCAAAGGGACGGAGCAGAAAATCCTGGTTAATGGACCAGGGTCCTTCCTGCAGAGAAGCAGCAAGCTTGCTACACCACGGGATTCCGGAGGAAAGTACTGGCTGGTCTGTTACCTTGGTAATCTGAGTTGTGGTGGTGCTGCTGGTGGTCTCAGAGGTGATGGTTTGAGCTGTCAGCAAGACTCCTGGGTCCAAGTCGCCATTGCTCTCTTCAGTCTATGGAGGGGAAGGAAGCACAACCCATCATTATGCCTCAAAGGAAGCCTTGTGGGCAAATGTCGCAGGATGTAGTTTTGCTCTTCAGCTGTCCATTCTTAGGCAACCCCCCCCCCATTCCTTTACAGTGGTCTCTTAAATAAATCAAATTTTAAAAAATACCCTGGCAACATGGGTCCCTCTAAAAAAGTTGGAGGGGCCCAGTTTCCCTTAGCATTGGATCTAATAGGGGTGGATCAGAAAGAGGAGGCAGAGTGAGGCCGTAGGTTCAACAAGAGTGGACTACGCACTGTCACGATCTTTTCTGATGCTCACACAGCCCTATGAAACAATTCAAAGGGCCAAGGCTGATACTCCCAGGTAGAAAACTCAGGCTCAGAGAGGGAATGACTTGCCCCAAACTCAAAACTAGTGAGTGGCAGTTGTCCTCTTTACAAATCTGCAGCTCCTATACACAGCACCCAAATAGGACAGGTGTAAGCTCTTGCTTGCTAAGGCATGGGTCGGTTCTGAACCACAGGGTGCGCAAAGGCCAAGGAACCTCAGGCTGTCTTCTTTGAAGTTGGAGATGGGAGCTGGGAGGTAGGAAATGTCTACTTAAGGCAAAGTGTAAGGAGATACAGATATCTCAAAGACATTTCTAACAACCCTATTATCGAGATGGATCCTTCTTGTTATAGGAAGGATTTAAATGTATTCAGGCCCTGGCCGGGTAGCTCAGTTGGTGAGAGCATCATCCCAAATGCCACGTTTGCAGGTTCAATCTCTGGTCAGGGCACATGAAAGAAGTAACCAATGAATGCATAAATAAGTGGACAACACATCGATGTTGTTCTCCCTCTCCCTCCTTCCCTCCCTCTTTCTAAACTAAAAAAAAAAAAAAGTATTCAAAATGCTGAGCTATACAAGTCATCTATATGGAGAACAAGGGCTGGGCTACTTCTTGTTTCTCTGGAGCTCACCACATTATGAGAAAGACAAACATATTATGATCGGCTGAGAAATGACATTAGCAAAAAGGAAGAGGGATGGTTGGTAGGGACCAAACTCGACTTGATGAAAAGTTAGGGCCTTTAAACTCAGACCGGCTGATTAACCCACAATCATTATGGAAACAAACAAGACTAGGAAGATAGAGGCTGCCTACAGCAACATGCTTTTCAGATGATAATGACCTAAAATACCTGGTATTGGTCTCAGAAAGGAATTTAGAGAATTGCAATTATTTTCACAAAGAATCCTGAAGCAAACATGTGTTAGGTGATTATCTTTCTTTGCCACTTTATACAAGTCATCTGAATTATAAGCAGAGGCCTCCAACCTTTTTATGAGTAGGATTACATTTTATTGAGATATTGGGGGGCGGGGGAGTGAGGGCAGGGATCAGGTGGAGGAAGGAGAAGAGTCCCTAGCTGGGTTCCCTTCCAAGTAGGAACTTAGACAAGACAAAGAGAGGGAACATAGTCTTGTCCCCTAAGCCTCACACGTATGGCAGCATCATACTGGCGTATTATTGGCTAGTCGCTGATTCTTTCTTCAGCCCAGACCCTCTTATCTACCTTAGATTCAGACTTAACTATTATTTACTGCACTCCTACTATGTGCCAAGCACATAATGCAACTGTTATCTCAACTACACTTCTCACTATCCGAATTAGGTCCTATTATTATACTCACTGTATGTAGTTAAAAAAAACTGAGGTCTAGAGAGGTTAAGTAATTGGTCATAGCTCTGTAGTTAATAAGCGTCTGAAATAAGACTTAAAGCAAGAAACTTCTTGGTTGAAGACTGAGGTTTGGGTCCCAGCTCAAATCACTGAGCAAGTTATTCTGACTTCTCTGAGTTTTAGCTTTCCCCTTTATAAGAGGTAATACTGTAGTAAGTGCTCTGCCTCCACCAGAGCATTGTTTTGAAGGTCAAAAGAGATTACGGAAGTAAAAGTACTTTATAAATTGTTAGATGAATATAAATTTGCATGCCAGGAGAGCTAAACCTTTTTATTTTTTAAATTGATTTTTAGAGCAAGAGGGAAAGGGAGTGAGGAAAGGATAGAGGGAGGGAGACAAAGAGGGAGAAAGAGAAGAAGAGAGGGCGAGAGGGAGGGAGGAAGAAACCATCTTCTAAAATCGTTGCTTTAATTATGCCACTTAAGCACCACTATTAAAAAACTTCAAGTGACCTCTCATTATTTACCCAACTCAAATTCCACGCTCTAGACCACAAGACAGAGAAGGGGGCGCATTCTGACATTACATGTCTGTGAACGCACCAAGCACTTTAAACACGTCGTTTCATGTAATCCTCCCCCAGATCTTGCGATGGGAGGCATATTCCCATTTTACCGCTGAGGAACCAGAGGCTGAGAGAGGTCAGTGATTTGTTTAAAGCAATCCAGCTAGTATCCTGCAGGCCTTGGCCAAAATGTCACCTCCTCAGAGAGGGTTTCCCTGACTATTCCAGCCCCAAAGTAGCAACCTTTCATGTTATCTCAGATTGTCTAACTCTTCATTTTAGTTTCTTTATAGCACTTATAACTGTCTGAAATTTATATATTTATTTATTGTTTTATTGCCTGTCTCTCCTGATCAAATGTGAGTTCGGGAGGATATGGCCAGTGTTTACCTGTACACTGCTTTGGCCTAATAAATAAATGCTCAAAAAATATTTAGCCCTGGCTAGTGTGGCTCAGTTGGTTGAGCACTGTCCTGTTCAGGGAAACATTGCCGGTTTGATTCCTAGTCAGGGCACATGCCCAGATTTTAGGTTCAGTCTCGGTTAGGATGCGTGTGGGAAGCAGTCGATCAACATTTCTCTCACACAGATGCTTCTCTTTCTCCCTCTCCTTCCCCCTTTCTGAAATGAATAAAATAAAAAAGAAACAAGCAATGAATGCATAAATAAGTGAAATGACAAATTGATGTCTCTCTCTCTTTCTCTCTCTCTTTTTCCTATTCTCTCTCTCCAAAAAATCAATCAATAAATAAAAAAATTTTAAAGAGAAATATTTGTTGCCTACAATCATGGAAGCTCCTGTGAGTGTGGTCAGTGGGAGGGGTGGACTGTACAGTGTGGCTGCAATACATAACTGAATGAATTAACAGCTTGGTTTATAGAGGGAAACATTTTTCTTACTCTTGGCTCCTGTGAATTAAAATAAGGAAAGAAAAATAATTCAATATAAGCAACCCTAGCTCATTCAAATTGCCAATAATAAAAGAAAAATTTTATTAAACGTAGGACATAAATGGAATTTTAAATACTTAAATTCTTATGTGATGTTAAATTTAATTTAATTGCACTTATTGATTATAATTATTATGGCTGTTACTTATGTCTGCTTGCAGGCATGGTGCGCAAGTCAATTCCATGCAGAACAATGCTTTATATAATCTTCCTAACAGAGTCACGAGGTAGATGTAGGCACTAACATCATGTGGACTAGAGGAGGGGGTGGGGCGGGGCAGCAAGGCTCAGAGATACTCTGTTGTTTGCTTAAGTTAATAGGTGGAGAAGCCAGGACCTGAACTCAGGTTTGTCTGACCCAAAGCTCACGTTCTTAACCATTACACTAGATTGCCTTCCCTAAGTGAATAGGGTGGATATAAGCAATCAGATCCAAGACAATTTTGATTTTATAAAGTACTGTATGTCAGTTCATTCTTAGATCAGCGATCTGTTCTAAAAAGAACGGCCCCAGAAAAGCCTAGTGTTAACTGGAGTAAATAATTAGAAACCACGTGAACAAAGGTTATTTACTGCGTTTGCTCCCGCCTTTGATCTGAGACATTAAACCACGTCCTACCTGTGCAGCTTCATAGGTGATGGTCTTGGTCTCAGTGTGGACAATAGGGACGTCTTTGGTTGGGATCTCACTTTTCACAGCATTGGCTGTGTCTGAGATGGTGACGGTCTGAGTCTTCACCAGGGGAGGCTGTGAAGCAGTAAAGACACAGTTACCGGAATCTTCTGAAGGCTGTGGAGAATTAATCTTCTGACATTGATCTGATCAAAGTGATAGCTCTAATCAAGCAAAAGGCTAGCTCCATCTCTGCCCAAGACTTGGACACTACTCCAAAGCAGCTCTGACAAGGTGTCAAATCATGAGGGATATTAAAGAACAGCAATACTGCAATCACTTTCATATGCTTAATGGAAAGCTATAAGATCAGGAAATGATGGCTGGTGATATAAAACACTTCAGACTGACCTTCAGAATTTGAAAATAAAACTATCTGCCAAATCACAGTCACTTTTGTTGTCCTTGTGATCATACCATTAAAAAAAATCAGCCACATTTCCTCCGCTAAGTTCAAGTGGTACCTGAAATAGCAGTGGCATTGTAATGCATTACCCTGGAATTCATTAACTTCTTTCAAATCAATGTCAGACATTCTCTTTGAAGTGATTGAGAAGAAAACTGGAAAGAAAATAATCACTTGTACCACCACCTGGTGATTAATCTCAGAATTTCAGAAGAATGAACATCAGTGAAATATCAAAGGCTTCTTGTCCATCAGTTCACCTGCCCTAAGACTACAAATCACCCTACAACTACCATTTGATAGTGATTCCGTTAAGTGGCCATCCACCTTAGCATAGGAGATTAGTGCCTACAATCACAGAAGCCCCTGTGAGTGGGGTCAGTGGGAGTGGTGGGCTGTACAGCGTGACTGCAATACATAAATGAATTTTGGGAGCCTGAAATCTCATAATAAAATCAGTTACCCCTTCTAATTAGGAGTATTTGAATTTTTTGAGCATGGTCTCAGAACACTGTTGGCTCCTCATCATGTAAGTCTCAGAAATTCATCTCTTTACATTGCCCACACTTGAGCAAGGAAAAGAGGAACACACATGAGCTTCATAAAGGCAAACAGCTGGAGTTTACCCTCAGGAGTCTTGTTAAAGTATCAGGGGAGAGAGCATTTCATGGAGTTAATTCCTCTGACTAAATTTCTTTACAGTCATCAAGGGCTTCAATCTTAATCTGTGATTTTGAGAAAGCAGACAGACCACTACCCTCATCACCAACACCATCACCACCACCACCACCTCCACCTCCTCTACGGAAAAGATTCTGGCCCTCTCCCAAAGTGAGTCATTAGACCTGCATCATTAAATCAGTTACTACCTGGAAACTTCGAATGAGGGTGGGGAGCTGGTTACCCACATAAGAGTCAGGAAATGATCCATTTTGCTTTCCAAGTGGCTCTCCTGGTGTAACAAGTTCTTCACTACTCTCTGCCTTTTTTTCACCAAGTTGCAGCTGAGAGGAAGCTGGTGACACTGAGAGCTTTAAGACACTGGCCTGTTCCTCCACTCCTACACCTTCCCCACTTGGGCCTCTTGGCATTTCCTTAATATCAAGATGGCCAGCAGCCCCCTGCTCCTTCTCTTCTGTTTCCTTGTTGCTTATGGAGAGGGAGCCACAGTCAAAGCTTTGAGGAGACTCCGAGGGGATGGTCATTTGGCTCTTACTAGGAATTACTGAATGCTCGGGGCCCTCCCATTCAGAGTCAGGGCTGGTAGATGGCCCCTTTGTCACGGCAGCCGCCTCCTCTGTGCGAATGCCATTTATATTCTACAAATGAATGAACACATACAAAAGCAAGAAGATTAGGAATAAATGGGGAATATAGTCAATGCTGATAATCAACAATGATTTTTCAGAGGCCTCAAAAATATTAATGTTAATACTAATATAAACTAATAATCTTAGCGTGTGAGGTAGTCAAAAGAAGTAAGCAGCTTAAGCAGTTCCAGCCATATTCTCGTTATGTTTTTAGAACTCTGTTAATCTGAGAAGTAATTTCGACGTCCCTTGCCCTGTACCAAGTACTTTGTATTATTTTGGACTTCCCTGTATAACATACTCTCATACTTAATGGAGTTACTTTGCTATTCCTAAACTAGCATCTAATGCAGAAGCTGAAATCTAGACTTTTGTTGGCAGCAATATAAAAGTTGAGTTCATCTGGCACAGGCTTAATCCAATGAATCCAATGTAATATTAAAAGTAGTGAAACATTTCTTTGTAAACAAAATAAAAGTGACCCAGCAGCTGAGGTCATTACTTCACAGATGAATAACTAACATCTGCAACCCCTAAGGGAAATGAATCCTGGAAACACAGAGTTCCCTCTGAGGCTAAACACCTCACATCACAGGAAAACAGATCTAAAATAAGTACTTTCAAGAGAATGTGGATGAGAAGAAAATGCCACAGTATATAGACCTATTCCTAAAGTTAAGGTGGAAGAGAAGGAGTTCACATTATTAAGAAAAGAACGAGACATCTGAAAAACGAACAATCTAGCAGAAGCCAACTGTCATGGGAAGTAACATATTCAAGTCTTCAACAGAAAGCTGTAAATATGCCATTTGGGCCTAAAAATCTACTAAGGGCAATTTACCATATTACATACCACACAGGAACTGAATCACAGATGGGCTCTCTTAAGAAGGTGTCTCTGAACTAAATGACATATGCTTGGACCAGCTTACACATTTTAGTACCCACATCACTGCTGCTCCTTTACTTGTAAACCAGCCTACATTGTGATATTGTGATGAACATAAACCAGCATTCTGTTAAGGCAAGAATAGAGGCAGTGTACCAAGAACTTGAGGCCACTTTTCTTCTAAACCATTTTTTTTTTAATTTCAGAGAGGGAGAGGAAGAAAAAGATAGGAACATCACAATTTCGATTAGACAGGTCTTTCACTGACACTATTAATTGACTAAGGACACTAGAATGAATTTGTAATATCCATTGAGCAAAACTAGCCAGGGCTCTTCTAAGCCATCTTGAAACAGGAGCATCACAATTTCAATTAGACAGGTCTTTCACTGACACTATTAATTGACTAAGGACATTAAAAAGTGGAATTGAGAAATGACCACGGAAATTGTCTCTATGGGCAGATATAACAGAGACATAAAATATCTTGCTAAGGGCTATGATTTCATCATAATCAAAATGAGGATAATTCTCAATTTGACTTACAGAGTTATGAGGGTCAAATACAATAATCTAAATAAAAGCACTTTGTAAAATCTAAAGTATCATATAGATTCACTTAATTCAATCACCATTATCTGAGCACTTACAATATGCTAGGGCCGTGGTCAGCAAACTGTGGTTCGCAAGCCACATGCAGCTCTTTGGCTCCTGAATGTGGCTCTTTTACAAAATACCACGACCTAGGGGCGTCTATTTTGAAGAAGTGGCATTAGAAAAGTTTAAGTTTAAAAAATTTGGCTCTCAAAGGAAATTTCAATTGTTTTACTGTTGATATTTGGCTCTATTGCCCAAGTTTGCCGATCACTGTGATGAGAGAGAATCGTTGATTGGCTGCCTCCTGCCTGCCCCCTACTGGGGATTGAGCTCGCAACCTGGGCATGTACCCTTGACTGGAATTTAACCCAGGACCCTTCAGTCTGCAGGCCAATGCTCTATCCATTGAGCAAAACTAGCCAGGGTTCTTCTAAGCCATTTTGAAACAGGAACATCACAATTTCGATTAGACAGGTCTTTCACTGACACTATTGATTGACTAAGGACACTAGAATGAATTTGTAATATCATAAACCCACTAGAGGACTGGTGCATTTGTGCACTGGTGGGGTCCCTCAGCCTGGCCTGCATTATCGAAATCTGGGACTCCTTGGGGGATGCCAGAGAGCTGGTTTTGGCCCAATCCCCACAGGCCAAGCTGAGGGATCCCACTAACGCACAAATCCGTGCACCGGGCCTCTTGTATGCATATAAGATCTTTGGTTAATCTCTTCCCGCCCTCCCTTCTGTCCTCTTCCCTCTGAAATTCATCAGTCTGTCCCATGTTTCCCTGCCTGTGATTTCAGCTCCTGAGTGGGCATCTGCCCCCTGGTAGTCAGTGCGCATCATAGCTACTGTCCAGTCAGCTGGTCTCTTAGGCTTTTATATCTATAGACTAGAGGTCTGATGCACAAAAGCCTTGGGTCCAGCCCCCGCCCACCACTGCCATGGTCAGGGGTCTCTGCCACTTCTGCCTTGGTCCCCCACCTGCTGTAGCTTTGCTAGAAGGACATCCGGTCTAATTAGCATATTATGCTTTTATTATTATTGATTGTACTTTCGAAGGCACTTATCTTACCATTTGTTTTGGGTTACACAAGCTTATATAGAGAAATTAAAAAAAAAAGATTAGCTGATAATAAATAAATAGGCTTTTTCAAATTGCTACATGCTAGCTCTGTGAATGGCACATCCAAACCTATTCACATGGAGAGGAATTTCATGGCTTTTCCATATATATATGCATATGTATGTACATACACACACACACTAGCAGCCTGGTGCACAAAATTTGTGCACAGGGGATGGGGGGTGTCCCTCAGCCCAACCTGCACCCTTTTCAATCTGGGACCCCTCGAGGGATGTTCGACTGCCCATTTACAGGGATTGGGCCATGGGGGTGTGGCCAGCCTGGGTGAGGGTTGAAGGCTGTTTTCAGGCTGGCCACAGCCCCTTCAGGTACAGGGTCCCCACTAGCCTGGGTGAGGGCTGATAGCTGTTTGCAGGTTGGCCCACCCTCCCAGCAGAGACCCTCAACCCCTTGGGGTGTGGCCAGCCTGGGTAACGGGCTTTTTTTCTTTTGTTTTTTCAGCACCTCCTTGAGTGGAGGTCAGGGCCAGCTAGAAGCAGGTATCTGGGATTTATTTATCTTCTATAATTAAAATTTTGTAGGTTTGAGTGGAGGCCAGGGCCAGCCAGGGCAGGTGGGAAGCTTGGCTTCCTCCATCACCAGGAGCAACCCAGGCCTCCAGCTCGCTCCAGCTCTGTGGCAGCCATCTTAGTTGAGTTAATTTGTATACTCGCTCCTGATTGGCTGGTGGTTGAGTGGAGTGATGGTTAATTTGCATGTTTCTCTTTTATTAGTGTACACACACACACATTTACAACTGAGAAGGCTAATTAATAACCAGGAAAATACCTAACATAATCAGTCAAGTAAGAGACAATTTTATACCAGTCTGCTCAAGTGATAAGTGGTGGTTTGTCATCAAGAAGCCAATTGTGAATTAAACATTGTGTAGGCCAGCACCATCTGGCCCAATGTTGCCTACTGCTGAGTAAAATTAGTTAGATCAATCATTTTTTTCAAAGTATAGACAGGGGAGACCAAGGGTAAAAGCTGTAGCCACAGTAATATCAATTCAACCAATATTTACTGATCACCTAACATGTGTTAGTCATTGGAAGGAAAGGAAAACTGATAGCAGTTGAGCTAAATTGCCACTTACAGCATTCTCACATAAGGTCAAATCCACCTCTCCAGTTGGCTCTGTTGTCCAAATCTCTTGGACTACATAGTCAACGACTTACTGGACATCCTCCCTGGCATATGGAATGCAATATGCCCCAAATTAAACTCATCTCTGCTGCCATCTGGACCTGCCACCCCAACGTCCTCCATCATTTCTATTATGCTGGTAGATAGTGCCATCATTCACCCAGTCCTCCATGCCAGAACCCTGAGAACCCTCCTCAATGCCTTTCTTTTCTTTTTTTTTAAATATATTTCTTTATTGATTTCAGAAAGGGAGAAGGAGAGACAGAAACATCAATGATTACAGAGAATCATTGACTGGCTGCCTCCTGCACTGGGGATCAAGCTCACAACCCAGGCATGTGCCCTTGGCTGGAATCGAACCCAGGACCCTTCAGTCTGCAGGCTGACACTCTATCCACTGAGCCAAGCAGGCTAGGGCTCTTTTCTTTTTTAAAAATATATTGATTTTCTACAGAGAGGAAGGGAGAGGGATAGACTCAGAAATACCGATGAGAAACATCGATCAGCTGCCTCCTACACACCCCCTACTGGGGATGTGCCTGCAACCCAAGTACATGCCCTTGACCAGAATTGAACCTGGGATCCTTCAGTTGGCAGGCTGACGCTCTATCCACTGAGCCAAACCAATTAGGGCCTCAATGCCTTTCTTACACTCATCACCACCTCCTACAGATTATGTCAGCAAGTCATTTATCTTCCACTTTAATATCTCCGTTACCTACCCGCTTGTTTCGATCCCCACACTATCTTCATTCAGGCTCTTATAATGCCTCACCTGGCTTACTACTCGTGCATTAAACAGTTTTCTTCTTACCTTCTTTCTTATCTCAAACCTTCCTTAAACACACCCTCTATTCTTTTGCTAAAGTGTTATTTCTAAAAAAGAAACATTGAAAATTCCATTTTACAGTTTAAAACCCTTCGGTGGTTCTTCATTGTCTCCTGGTTAAAGTCCAGACCCTTCAGTAAGACAGAAAATACTTTAAAATATGACTCCTACCTCTCTCCAGCTTCACCCTGCTACACCTCCATGCATATTTTCTCTCCATTAATTCAAAATTACTTGCAGTTTCTAGAACAGAGCATGCTTTCTTTTGCCTCTGTGCATTTGTAAATACTGTCAATATTGTCCCTTCCGCCTGGAAGTCCATGCTCAGCTCAAGGGTTAGTTCTTCTGAACATTTCCCCCTGGCGGCCATAGGATGTTTAGATACCATTCCTCTTTTGATCCCATTGTACTCTGTCATTAATGATTTAGTCATCAGTCTTTTCCATTAGACTATGAGCTCCTTGGGGGAATAAGCACTTACTAGGTTACTATGTATTCTCTTGTACAGTTTTTAGCATCTAATAGATGTTAAGTAAAAACTTGGTGAAAGTGTACAATCCACACTTGAGAACTTCTGCTTCGCCTTATGCTATGCAAAAACTGAAAAAGTATGGTTAGAAAGAACATAAAATATGACATATTGTCTAGTCCAGCATTTTATCTTCTTCATCAGTAAAATAAGAGGAAAACTAACATTATTACATATTCACCATGTGCCAGGTACTGTGCTAGTCACTTAAACATGTTTCCTCATTTAATTTTTCAGCTCACTATGAGGTAAGTCACTATTCTCTATTTTATAGGTGAAAAGATGGAGAGGTTAAGCAACTTAAACTAGTAAGTGATAGAGCTAGGATTTAAACTCAAACCAGTCTCTGGTTCTAAAGTCCATTGCTCCTCCTGGCACCAGAAAGCATTTTAAGTAGGACCAAAGGATAAATCCATCAAACCTGACTATACCTTTGAGAAATACAAAAGTTAGCCAAAGTCTGCTTATCAGAGTCTGATTTTAGTGGCCAACACTATTTTCTTTTCTTTTTTGCACATAAAGGGTTTATATTAAATGTTTTAAGGGTAAGGTAGAGTTACATCATAATTATAAAAATTACTTACAAAATTAAAGATTTATATTAATTATACTTCTAAATAGAGAGAACAGGGAACTCTCTATAACTGTATAAAAGTTAAAATTAAAAATAAGCCTGGCTGTGGTGGTTCAGGGGTTGAGCAGTGACCCATAAACCAAGAGGTTATTGGTTCGGTTCCCAGTGAGGGTACCTGCCGGGTTCTGGGCTCAATCCCCAGTATGGGATGTGCAGGGGGCAGCCGACTGATATTCTCTCATTGATGTTCCTATCTGTCCTTCTCCCTCCCCCCCCTCTACAAAAATCAATAAAAACCTATTTTTAAAAAAAATGAATTCAAGTTTAAAAGATGAGGTCATTACCTAATTTTAAGATGTGAACATGAAGACCTCTGATGTACACATTCAAACTGCACTACAATATAAAAAATACAAAAAGTGCAGCATTTCCAAGGAACCACACACATTTTGATCATAATTATTTATTCCTGTTTTTTCTTTGGTATTTTTTATTGATTTCAGAAAAGAAGGGAGAGAGAAAAACATCAATCAATGATGAAAATTATTGACTGGCTGCCTCTTGCACACCCCCTACTGGGGTTCAAGCCCGCAACCTGGGCATATGCCTTTGGAATCGAACCTGGGACCCTTCAGTCTGAAGGCCAACGTTCTATCCACTGAGCCAAACCAGCCATGGATAAACTTTCATTTTTAAAAAAGATAACCAGCTTAACAATGTTTTCAGCCACTATAATTTGTGACCATCAAAACAGTTTTCTAATAGGTCCACCTCATTCAGAGATTCAAGCCCAATGCACTTTGGAGTTTGGCACGTAAAACAATAATAGAAATAAAATCTGGTTTGGAGGGAACTATGATTGTTCTAAGATGTACAGTCCCTTCAAATGCCGCATGTCACACACAACTGGAAAATCACCTTCTGTTGGCCCCACATTTGCTTCACAAGTGCACTTTATCCTACAGCTACTGAAACAGCACAGTAAGCAAATACACAGACAACTGAAAACAAGTAAAAACAAAGATAAAAAACCTAAATATCTTATTTTTAAAACTTTATGGTTGGAAGTACTATTTACATCTCCTTTCCCCCCTAAACATGCATTTTTCGTTAGTTACATTCAACATTCTACTTAGAATAGAACAGCAAAAAAATCTGAGCAAAAAAGAAAAGAGAGAGAGGACTCGTGGACATGGACAACAGTGTGGAGATTGTGGGATTGGGCGGGCAAGAGGTGGGAGAGAGCATAGAGAGGATAAATGGTAAAGGAAAAAATAAAACAAATTAAATTTAAATAAATAGATAGATAGATAGATAGATAGATCAATCAATGAATGGAGAAGGCTGAAAAGCCAGAAGAAAAGATTGAGGCAAAAAAAGATATAAAACCTCTATGACATAAAATACTCAAAATTTGGAATGCAACATCAGGGAGAAATTTTAACTGACAATGTTGTGCTATTGGCAATGACCATCAGCAAGGACAACTGAGTTATATAAAACTCTGAATAACTGCAAATACCAAAGTGGTCTGGAAACTTTGAAGGGAACTTCTCAGGGACATGAATAAATATATGACTACATCTGAATCATCCACAAGGACACACAAAATTGAGACTTAATGTGATTCAAAGGTGTTAATACAGATGATGTTTATCTGGACGGATGGGGTATTTACAAGAAGAAAGATGCTACAATAGAAAGACCAGCTGCTTGTATGAAGTACTACAAGGCTATCTAGTTGGGTTTCAAAAATATGTGGAGGAAGAATGTTAGACAAGTATTTAATTGAGTAGGAACACTGTTGATGGAAAATTCTTAATTTTACTTAAAAAGTCAATGGTTTCCAGGGTATATTAATTCAATACTTTCTTTGGCGGGAGGGGGTGGGGGGGTGAGGGGAGACAGGGAATTTTTTTAAAGCTTTCTCTTGAAAACTATTTATTCAAAGGGATATATCTCAGGATTATCAAACTCCATGTATGTGTGTACTTCATGTATGTATGCAATGATACTACTGCTGTTCGCTTCATTCTTATCTGGATCTTACTATATAGAAACATAAAAATGAGGCACCACCAGGCTCTTGTCTTTCTTTTAACAGAGAAAGGGTTTGTTTTTGTATTGTTACAGGGAGTTATAAATTACCTCTCCCTTGCCTTATTAGAGTTAGCAGTAAGAGCAGGATATATTCTAAATGTCAGTAAGAGCAGGACTGGTTGTTTTACAGCCATTTCATTAAATGCAATCCAGAGTTTTGTGTGTGTGTTTCTTTTCCAGTAAAAAAAAAAACAAAAAACAAAAAACCAGAATATATAAAGCCTTCCTTGAAGTCAAGGATTTATATATTTGAAGAGACTATTAGTACAACTGCAGTTGTGCTTACAAAACTATCTTATCCTATTAGCATCACAATGAAAATACATCCTGAAAACCTTTCTAAATTTTGCTACATAAGCAAGAGCCGTATGTTTTTTTCTGGAAGGCCTATGTAGTGGTTTCTGTCCCACACATCACATGTGATCACTTGTCCCTGCTTAGTGAAGATCAACTTTGCCTTTGGGGAACAATACAAAAGCAAACCCTTTCTCTGTTAAAAGAAAGACAAGAGCCTGGTGGTGCCTCATTTTTATGTTTCTATATAGTAAGATCCAGATAAGAATGAAGCGAACAACAGTAGTATCATTGCCAACACGGCCCTGTGACTTTGAGGAAGTGCTTTCATCTCAGGACAGGATTAGATGCTGGAATAAGGAAAGAAGGCAAAAATGCTAACTTCAAAGACCAAAGCCTCCTCTCGATAATGTGATGTTTCATTTCTTATCCATTCGAAAATATTTTCTTATGTGTATAATTATACACATGAAAAAGACCTTAAGGTATGTGATACTAAAATACTACTAGTGGTAGGACTGAAAATAATTTCATTTCTTTCTTTGTGTTGTTTTTTTCTAACCTTCCTAAAATAAAGACGCATGACTTATTTTAAAAAATGTTATTACATTCTTTCCTTATACAAACTTTTGTATCTGGTTTCATAATGATATGATCTATAAAACCTGAAGAGTCTGGTAAATAATTTATGTTTTGCTTAATGTTTCTGATTTAGAGATGGCAGGGATATTCTCAGGAATGTGAATAAAAATATGATTGTAACTGTGATTTAATCCCTAAATAAATGTCCTTATTAGATACCTGCTTTTGCTGCAGTGAAGACACTAAAAGAAAATTATTACTCTCTTGGCAAAGTTATGATAGCAACAAGGAATATAAAATCTTAAAGATCCCCAAACTGAACAATAAGTCTAGATTAGTGATATTATAGATCAATACTATCGTTCTTCACATCAGAATGGTTTCTCTATCTATCTCTTGCTGACATCTTGTTTTATTAAAATCAGGTATGAGACATCAGAATGAATTGACAAAATTTAATAAACAGTGTTTCATTATCATTTCAAAAGAGAAACCTATTAGGTGATTTGGGGGTAAATCAGAGAGAAAGCAGTAATCCAGTCTCCAGGATAGACTTAGGTAAATGAGGATACCAACAATATGTACAAATGGCAGTTAAATGTTTATATAATAAACTCAGAGCCAAGTGGTGGTTGCTGCAATGGTGGAACTTTTATCAGAGATGGTCTCTATACTTAATTACAGTGCCTTGTTATGTTTCTGTGCATTCTCCAGTATTATAAAGTTATTAGAAACCCAGTGCATGAAATTCATGCACCAGTATTGTCCCTAGGCCTGGCTGGCGATCAAAGAGCCAGCATCTGGCATGGAAGGGCAGGTCCCAGCTGACCTCTGGGCCCTGGGCAGCGCCTGGGCCCTGGGGATCCTGCACATCTCCCTTCGCCTGAGTCAGGGTGCTCGAGTTCCCACATGGGAGATGCGGTGAGTGCAGCTGGGCGCCACAGGCCAGGATACAGCGTGGGCCTCTGGGCCACCCAGCAGCACTGCACAGAAGCCTGGCTGGTAGCGGGCTCTCTCCCTGCTGGCCTCGCAGCCCAACTCCTGGGGGCTTGGCTCACCCGAAAGAGGCCCTGTGGCTGCTTCCCCTGTGTGTGAGCCCTGGCATCCCAGGGGAGAGTAGCAGGGGGAGTGAAAGCGAGCTCAATGGACACCCCACATTCTCACCACACCTCTGTCCCCAAGTAGCTGGCGAGAGGTCGCACAGCATGGCACCGATGCCCACCATGATCCGTGCTGCCCTCTGGTGGTCAGCGCATATCATAGCAAGCAGTCGAACTCCCAGTCTCCCTGTGGAACAACCGCCTAAGGGGACAATTTGCATATTAGGCTTTTATTATATAGGATAAGCAACTGAAATAAACCATTTGGCAATGTCACTGAGTTCAACACAAGCAGAATTAGACAGCGGAGAGAAAAATTGTGAGGGAAAACAGTCATGTCCGTTACAAAGCTAACTTCCAATGAGGGCCTTGGAAACACTATCTGTTTATTACATTTTCAAAAAAAGCTTTCCTTTATATTCTACTCAATGTTGTCAAAGCTCTATCTTTACAATATCTGTGAAAATTTTACCTTCTTATATATGCATATTCAAACAGATATTATAAATAAATTAATAAATACGGGCTTTCTTGTTGAAATTATACAAGACAAACTTTAAGGGAGGGCTATTAACATGCTAAAGTAACATTTATTTTATCTAATTGACTAAACTGAGAAGTAGGAAACACAAATGATAATTGCAGAAAGAACTTTCATAGACCAAAATACAAATTCTTTCACTAAACTGCATGAATACCCTGACTACCTTACTGAACCAACACCATCTTTAATAGTCTCAAACCCTATATTCCAAACAATAAGAGTGTCACATTGATATAAATATACTCAGGGACTCAGAATACCAATAATACTTCCTTTGATGAAGAAGAAATAATCATATTAGAGTTACAAAATGTCATTTGTTTTGATGATAGTGTTTTTGGCTTGTTTGCTTTTGGATACCAATCTAATTTTCTTCTAATCTTGTGATTGAAGCTTGGTTTAATTAACAGGAATGTAAACTATTGATCTATCTAAATAGCCCCAATAAAAAGGAAACTACTATTTTCTTCTAAAAAATTCAATTCTTTTTATTGAATGATTTTAATATTGGAACCAGATTATCTCCATGGGGGCCAAACAAAGGCCCTGAGACCTTCTGTCTCAAAAATAGGGAAAGTCTTATTTCTCATTCTCAACTTCTGGCTTCCACTGACTGAAAGAGATCCAATTTCAGTTTCTGGGAGATTCTGTGTGACTCAACCAGGGGGGATAAGACAAGATAAAAAGAGTCCAGTATTAATAAATCAATTCATTAGTGGCTTCCCACTCTTAGAGAACCATTTTAAATGCCTATTTTTTTTATTATAAAGCATTAGGGCATCACAAATTCTAACCTTCTCCTTAAGTCACTCTCTGTCACTTCCATGACATTTTCATTTGAGGACTAAGTGATTTAGACAGCTGTGGAGTAAGAGAGGATGTCACTGGACTGAAACATAGAAGACCTGGGGTCTAACTCCACTTTTTTCACTTAAAAGAGGCTTTTTCTTGAGGTCTCTGAACCTCTCCGGGACTCAATTTAATTATATAAAGCAAGAGCATCACTATCTACCTGATATGGCTATTGGGAGAGTTAATTGTGTAGAGTGCTCAAAACGATGTGCTAAGCTCTGATAAAAGTTTGCCTTTTCCCCGAGAATCCACCATTGCCACAATCACCACATGGCCCTGAGTTTATTTGCCTTTGTACTATATTTCTTAAAATATTACTTTTTGCAAAAAAGCATGATCCAGAGCAATAAAGGCATTTAGTCCATATACAGAAGATGAACACAGGAAGTGGGCCACACCTATGGATTTAACTAAAGCTGACTTCCTTTCAGCTTAGCAAGTTCTCCCCAATGTTATATTTTAGAGAACATGACCAGGCAACATTTTAAAGAAAGAAATTGTGATAGAAAATAAGAATTAAAATAGGTACACTATGAGGATATTTAATATATATTCCTGAGCTGAGATCCTTCCAAAGAATAGCAGGTAGGCCATTTTTAATAGTTTTGATATACACTATTAAGAAAGAAAATAGGAGAGAAAACCAAGATGGCAGCATAGGTAAACACCTAAACTGCTGCCTTGCACAACAATTTCAAAACCTAAGTTAAAAGACAGAATGGACATCATCCAGAACCACATGAAAGCTGACTGAGTGGAAATTCTACAACTAGAAGGAAAGGGAGGGGCTCATGAAGACTCAGAGGAGCTGCAAAAAGCTAAGGTTTGGAGACATACATGTGGAGAGGACGGGCGGTGGAGGGCCTGGCTGGATTCCTCTAGTGGGAGGGAGACAGAAACTCCTGTCTGCACTGAACCCCAGTTCTGACTGCGCTGAACCCCAGTTCTGGGTGCGACTCATACCGAGAGAGTCTGGACTGTCAAAAAAAAGGAGGCGTGCATGGAAACTCAGGGAAACTCAGGGGAGCCGAGAAAAGCAGAGGTCTGGAGGCACACGTGTGTGCGCACAAAGAGGGCTGCAGTGATTACTGAGGGACGTTGAGACCCAGGGGCCGAGTAGGGCAGGACTGATGGGAAGCCAAGGCTGTCTACTCAGCCCTGAGACTCCGCCCATCCAAGCCAAACACAGAGGCATTTGCAATTCTGCAAGTCTTGTATCATAAGGCTAAATCCAGCACAGAAGTTTTTCTAGCATAGACACAGCTGATCCTCACAACCCAACTGGCTTGAAGGTCAATTCCTCCCAGTGATACCAACAATAATCAAGACTTACCTACAACAAGGCTGTACACACAGTCCACAAAGGGGTGCACCAAGAGAGTCCACCTCAGGTAACTGGGGAGGCGGAGCTACTGGGCCATATAGGACACCTAAAACACAAAGCTACTCTACCAACTCAGGGAAGCAGCAAAAGTGCAGAGACAAAGAAACAGATCACAAATGAAAGAAATGGAGGAAAACAAATGACTGGATATAGAGTTCAAAACCACAGTTAAGAGGTTTTTCAAGAATTTCCTAGAAAAGATGGATAAATTTAGCGAGACCCAAGAGGAGATGAAAAAGGACCAACTAGAAATTAAACATACACTGACTGAAATAAAAAATATTTTACAGAGACCTAACAGCAGACTAGAGGAACGCAAGAATCAAGTCAAAGATTTGAAATACAAAGAAGCAGAAAACACTCAACTGGAAAAGCAAAAGGAAAAAATAATCCAAAAATTTGAAGATAGTGTAAGGAGCCTCTGGGACAACTTCAAGTGTACCAACATCAGAATTATGGGGGTGCCAGAAGAAGAAAGAGAGCAAGATACTGAAAACCTATTTGAAGAAATAATGACTGAAAACTTCCCCCACCTGCTGAAAGAAATAGACTTACAAGTCCAGGAAACACACAGAACCCCAAACAAAAGGAATCCAAAGAGGACCACACCATAATTAAAATACCAAGAGCAAAAGACAAAGACACATCATAATTAAAATACCAAGAGCAAAATACAAAGAGAGAATATTAAAAGCAGCAAGAGAAAAACAGTTAGTTACCTACAAGGGAGCACCCATACGACTGTCAGCTGATTTCTCAACAGAAACTGTGCTGGCCAAGACGGGAGTGGCAAGAAATATTCCAAGTGATGAATAGCAAGAACCTACAACCAAGAATAATCTATCCAGCAAAGCTAACATTCAGAATTGAAGGGCAGATAAAGAGCTTCACAGATAAGAAAAAGCTAACGTAGTTCATCAACACCAAACCAGTATTCTATGAAATGCTGAAAGGTACTCTTTAAGAAGAGAAAGAAGAAAAAGGTAAAGGTAAAAATTATGAACAAATATATATCTATCAACAAGTGAATCAAAAAATCAAGTGAATAAAAAAATCTGATGAACAGAATAAACTGGTGAATATAATAGAATCAGGGGCATAGAAAGGGAGTGAACTGACAGTTCTGAGGAAAAGGGGTGAGGGGATTGCAGAGAGAGACTGGACAAAAATCGTACACCTACGGATGAGGACAATGGGGTGGGAGAGTAAGGGCAGAGGGTAGGGTGGGAGCCGAGTGGAGGGGAGCTATGGGGGGAAAAAGAGGAACAATTGTAATAATCTGAACAATAAAGATTAAATTAAAAAATAATATAGAGAACACTTCCGATTTATGACAAAGCTTACAATTATTTTTAAAGCTTAATAGATTTATTGCTGTTTATAAGCCCAAAGCATATCTTTCTATGTTACTATCCACAGACTAATTTCCTGAAATTTATTAACTTTTGCCTAAAAAGAGTCTGAAATTTAGCTTACTACCTCTGTAGTTACTGACACAATGGAACCCTAAATTCATTACCTCTATTAAACTACCACTGGTTTTCACATTTTCTTCAATCTATTTTGCTATTCTATCAGTAAACTGAGAATCAGGACTGGCCATGTGATGCCTCCAAAGTCTTTTTAATGAGTCTGGCCTGTTGAGAAGGAAATACCTCAAGGGAAGCTGATCCATTAAATTTTTATCAGTGTCTCTGGACCTTAGAAAAAGGGGATTTGGGGACTCATTAGACATCTTAATAAGATTTGCATAATATTTTTCCATCCTCATCCAAGGATATGTTTATTGATTTGAGAGAGAGGGGGAGAGAGAAACAGAGAGAGGGAGAGAGAAAGGAACAGAGAGAAAGGAACAGAGAGAAGGAGAGAGAGAAACATTGATGTGAGAAAGTAACATCAAGATTAACTCCCCTCCACTCCTTGACAGGATCAAACCCACAACCTGGTTATATCCCCCTCCTGACCGGAAATTGAACCCACAACCTTTTGGTGTATAAGACGACGCTGCAACCCTCTGAGCCACCCAGGCAGGGCTAAGAGTTGTATGATTTTTGAAAATAAGTTGATAAGAAAAAGGGAGCGAGCAGAAGGTAGCAGTAGGATTGAGGGGGAAGGGTGTGCACAGACACACATACACCCACAGAGCACATTACCCTTGTTTTGCAAACCCAGTAAGAAATGCTTTGCACTGCAAGTACCCACAGAACCAGCAGGAATCGAGGTTATCTTAGCACAGAAGGGAGATACCGAGCAGAAGAGTCCAGCTCCTGGTTCTTAACTAAAGTAAACAATAAATATCACAGTCACTTAAATGATCAAGAATGCATTTAAATCCCACTCCCCCCCCACCCCCCAAAAAAACGGTCTGCAACATGCAAACTAAAAAAATGTACAACCCAATCCTGAAAGATCAGTTAATTGCGAGTGCTTTGTTTCTACATTCTTCTCTTTAATAAAACATGACAAGTTTATGTCACCAAAGAATGGCCTTAAATGCCTTGGGGAAAAGCTCTAAAAAACAAAACTTATGTCATATCAATATTTGTAATCTTATTATTTTGAAAAATTAATAACAGTGTTTTTCTTGCTTGTATAATGATCACTAGAAACCTTAACTTGGTGATTTTGAAAAATGTGTCAAGTTAACAAATGTTTTTAAATGGACACTTGCAATAAAAGATAAATCAGATGTGGTAATGCCTTCTTTTGTAAGAGCCATATATAAACAGCACATAAAGATGACAAGTCAAGCAGCAGTAGCCCATTCTTCAGCCAAAAAAGGAAAAAAATGAAGAAAGAACAACAAAAATTACCAAAAAGAAAAGCATCCCTTGGCCCCTGCCCCCCAAAGCTTAATAAATAACAGTTTGGGTACACTTTTGGTGGAAAACTCAGGCCAACTAGTGATTTAAAAAAGGACATTAGAATCACAAACACTCAAGATGGGGATAAACTAACAACAGAGTAACCATGTGGCCAGCAAAAGATGGTTTAAAAACTGTATTTCCTCTCTAGTGTGTTCTTTATCATGCAATGCATTTCTCTCCATTCTAACTTTTATCACGTGACTACACCCTCCCCCACTTAAAAAAAAAGGTTTGTATGTTACTGGTCCCCAGCTAGAAATACATTCTTGTAGAGATCACTAGCTTCTCCATGAAATTTGAGTCATTTTCATGGTCCATTGCTATTCTCTGGCATATAAAGATTGCATCTGGATAAAGGAGCTTATTTAGGAAGATGTAGGCCTTAATTAAATCACCGTTGGTAAAACTGCTTATTATATGAAAATCACTCCATAATGCAGCCTTCACAAATGCCAGCAAATGGAATTTGTCAGTGATGTATCCTTCAAGCATAGTTTTTATAATTTCCTAAGTAGTGCTGTTATTAGATTATCCCCAGAATACGTGGATGTAAAAGCAAACAGCTTCAAAATAGTGCCCGATGCAAAATTTAACTATTAGGAAATAGAAAATTTTGCCTTGATACTGCACTCACCAGCAAAGGACTCCACAGATCAAATGAGAGTTCTCAAACTTGAAAAGAGCTATAGAAGTCAAAGTGATTGAGCAAATATTAAAGGTTATACTAAACATATCTAGGAGACCAGAAGCCTTTGGTTGGTCAGTTTTACTTTATTATACTTCGGAGGGTTGAGGTGGCGAGATAAAGATGGAGAGCAAGGGGCTACAACCAGTGCGAAAACTCATTTAGTATGAACACAAACATTTCTGGCAGGGCTTCTCAGAAGTCCCAATTCCAAAAATGACAAAGCCCTAAGAAGCATTTAAGAAAAATATTATGGCCCCATTTGATATCTAAAAAATAATATGATTCCATAGAACTAAATACCACAGAAAACTATTAGATACTAACTAGCTATGCCTTCTCTTCCTGAAAAATCCTGTAATAATGAAATGGCTTTCAACAAATTCCTAAAAGAAATGTGGTTTTGGAGAAACACTACAAATTTTTTCTATTACTCAGACCTCCTCAAGGTATTTACTTTGAGATAGTAAATAGACCACTTCAAAATGTTGAGTGTTGGTTTTAGGTAATCACCTGGATAATACATAGAAGCTAGAACTGTGAGGAGAGAATAAGAGATAAAATTTATCCAAGGTGAAGTAAGAGATCAAGTGGAATACATTCTGTTAATTCCACCTTCCAGGAGCAAGCTCTCCTCACACCCACATACCCACACCCACTCCACTCTTCACTCTTCAGTATGATCAAGAGTGGCAATTCTGGCGGGTTAATAACTACTAATTTGTAGAGTGCTTTTATGAAACAACATTTGAAAGACAGTCAGCATATTAAAAATGCTTCTTACAGATGTGACAATTACACGTATTATAGTGACTGATTAAGTTGGTTAGAAAAAGTTGTTTTAAAATACTTAATATAAATAAGGTGAATGAATTCCAATATTTAAAATATTCTGAGTACTGAACACATGTCAATAGCTAATCTCTTTTTTAGGAGGAGCAAAAGGTAATTACTTTGCTATAGACAAGGATAAAAATATGTAAAACAGGAGAACTTTTTTGGAAAGACTGGCTGACAGTATCTCTTGCAGATCCACTGAAGCAGAAGTTCCTTTTTCATTTGTGTGTGTGTGTGTGTGTGTGTAGGTCTGTCTATGTACAGCATCACTGGCTCCTATTTCCCTTAATGACTAGTATCAACCAGAATCAGATTTGCAACAAGATTTATTCATGATAAATTTACATATTAACAGAGCAAATAATGTGAGAAAAAATATCAAAGAAATTGTTCCAAAAGAGAAGTTCTTAGCAGATTTCTTTAGGCTTACATATATTGTTGAACTGCTAAATGGATAAACAGATTATTCAACCAAGTATCAGAACTCAAGAATCCTGGACTAGGAAACTGAAAGGAATGTAAATTTAGGGGTTTATTAGAAAGGACCTTCCAAAACTCATTTTAGATCAAGTAATCCTTCAGAACACAACCATGTCAATTTGGAAGCAAAGACACTTCAGAAAGAATATAACTTAATTTTATTCTGACTTATTGGTAAATATTGCCTAACAGGTTCTGAATGGAGGAATTCCTGTCAGAGAAATCTCTTTATTTTGAAGAGGAACCCTTTTGAAATGTTTTTCTAGATACCCAACTGCTTACACATCACTAAGGTAAACCAAAAGTTGAGGCTGAAAATAATTTCACTTTCTTTACCATGCTTTTGAGATAATGTCTAAAACTTGGCTAAAGAGAAGGTGAATTTGGGAATTGTTTATCAGTTAGGGAAAAATGGAGGTAGACCGTAAGAAACTAAAAAACAAATAAAAACACCAAAGGAGTTAACTGGATTCATCACTGAATATGTTACAAAGGCAATATGTTAACAGAGAACAAAAATTTGGAAAACTGACAAAGGCGGTCATGCTGCGGTAGTTACAGATGTTTCAGATTACTGTTCAGGTGTACTCTGCCAGATAAACAGAAACAAAATACCTTGTCTTTTGTTTTCCATTTCTAATCATAAGCAAGATAAAAAATACCTCTACAGTGAATGAAGACAAGATTACAACTATAGCTCTTCAAAACAGTACAAGGGCAGAAAATGTAATTAATTAATTCTCTGGTTCTCCAGACCTGTGTCAGAGGTCAGCAAACTACAGCTAGCAGGCCAAATCCAGCCCTCTCCTGGCTTCTGCATGGCTATGATCTAAAAATGGTTTTCTTTTTTTTAAATGATGGGGAAAAATAGAATAATATTTAACGAGCATAAAAATGATATGAAATCCAAATTTCAGTGTCTGTATAAATAAAGTCTGATTAGAACACATTCATCTGTTTACTTATTGTGTATGCTGCTTTCACTCTCCATTAGCAAAATTTTGACAAAGACTATGTGGCCTGAAAAGCCTAAAAATATTATCTAGTGCTTTACGGGAAAGGTTTGCCAACCCCTGGTCTATGTGATGTATATAAGACTCTTGCTATCACAAGAGTTTGATACATTTCATGTTTTCATATCATGCAAAACACAAATGTATCAACTGCTCTCTGTAATGCATTTTTTGATCAATACAAATTGTCAAATAATGAGGTTCCTTTTTGATATCACAATCCAAGATGAATTTATACATACCGAAATGCACCCCAGTCTTGATAATATGTTCTATAGTGAAAACAGTTGATTATTACCTGTGGTAAAAGGCTAAGAACTTTTAATTCAACCAAATTACAAGACATTTACTAGAGAAACTAACATCTACCACAGAGGTATATGTAGATTCTTTGAATAAACTAGGGGCCATACTACAGAATTACCAAGGGACAGTGGCTTCTGGGTTGTATATGGGTTTCTGGGCTACCTGCATGTACTGACTGGACATATGGTGAAGAATTTGGCACACAATAGAAGAGAGTCTAAGTGAAAAGTTAGAGTTGATCCATTACCATTTGTGATTAATCATTTAATTCAATTTAACAATTATCTGTTATTTGTTATATATAAAAAAATAAATCCCAGGTGTCTGTGTTTTCTATGAAGAAGCTGGGATTTACAGGAATTTCACAATGTTCTTTTATAGAGGACAAGTCAATAGGTATGGACATAAAGCTACATAAACTATAGGGAAGCAACCTACGGGCAATAGAGCCAGAAAGAGAAAGAGCTGATAAAGCAAGGAAAACTAAAAAAGAAAGCAAGCAAGCAGAGGAGGAAGACTGGGTCAGATCTGGATATAAAATGGTAAGTTATCTGAGGGCAATAACTGTGAGTAACTCTAATATGAGAGTTACTTTTAACTATAAAAAGAGCTTATAATGTGGAAGACACAATGACTTAGATGTCCAAAGATGTAATGTGCTATATTTTAGGAGATATTTAAACACCGGCTAGGAGACCACCTGGTCTCTAAATTTCTAAATGATACTATACAATAGAGGCAAGCATTGTAGTGGAGAAGAGTTGGATCCTAAAATTCTGATAATCCTGCAATTCATTACCTTAGTGAGTCATGAATAAATGAATGGATAGCAGTAACCATGTTTTCCCTTGACTTTTATCCTCTGCATTTTGTTGAGAGAGGACCTTACACATATGAAAGACTCTTTTTAAGAGACAGTAGAGGAGAAAATGAGACTAAGCTGCATCCTTTATTGATTTGGGGGGACCCTCAAAGATAGTTGGGACTCTATGCTTCCCTTAGCTCCTTTAATCTCTATATGTTAGATTTACTCTATTATTTACCCCAAACAGAATTCTGACTATGATAAAGGAAAGGGTGCTGTCTAGGATATCAATCACAAAAGATGAGAAAAGCACTCCTAAAGCGCGTTTCCTCAACAATCTGTCATCTATACATTTAGTTAGGCTATTATTAAAGTTGTTTAGCTTTCAATCTGTATTTCCTATCTTTGGACACAATAAATTATTTTCTCTTATTTTATTTTATTTTTTTAAATATATTTTATTGATTTTTTTTTTTTTTACAGAGAGGAAGGGAGAGGGATAAAGAGTTAGAAACATCCATGAGAGAGAAACATTGATAAGCTACCTCCTGCACACCTCCTAGTGGGGATGTGCCTACAACACAGGTACATGCCCTTGACTGGAATCGAACCTGGGACCTTTTAGTCCGAAGGCTGATGCTCTATCCACTGAGCCAAACCGGTTAAGGCTATTTTCTCTTATTTTCGTCTTTCAAGTTCTAGGATGATAGGAATTTCATTTAGGAAAGGAAATACTCCATGAATTTGTAATTGTTAGTCATAGCCACATCTCTTCCTCTTCCTCTGTATGGCTTCTTCACTCTAACAACCATACCTTCTTAACCATTTCAGGTGCCCACTCCTAAGTCCACACCACTGTGTTTCTTTTTGCAGCATGTTCTGTTGCATTACAAAGGAGATTCTAAGGTGTGAGGGGTAACAGGAGCAGAAGTGAGAGCAGACTTATCGATACCATCCACTACAGTGTAGAGCAGTGGTTCTCAACCTTTCTAATGCCGCGACCCTATAATACAATTCCTCATGTTGTGGTGACCCCCAACCATAAAATTATTTTCATTGCTACTTCATAACTGTAATTTTGCTACTGTTAATGAATCGTAATGTAAATATCTGTATTTTCCAATGGTAAGAAGACTGGGAGTTTGTAATTTCTATGAAGAAGAATAAAAAGGAAAGAAACTCTGTAGAGAAGTTCTGTATATTTTTACTATAGTACTCAGTACCCTTGACAAAAACAAGCAACAGTGAAAAGCATTTTATATTACTTTTGAATTTTGGGCTTCCTTTTGAAAGGAAAGGGTAAAACCCAACTATAAATTTTTGATTGGTAATGCCTTCTAAAAAATAACTGAGACTCTAACGCCTATATGCTTATTATAGAAGAGACTTTGGAATGTAGGAGAAAGTGAATTGGCTTATATTCACAGAAATTTCAGAGTAAAATTTATAATGATATTTAATAGGAAAACATGTAGTAGGATGCAGGATGATCTGGAAATCTAATCCACAGATAACTATAGTCTAATGTTAGTCAACAGAGTCATCTTCTCCCTTCAAAACTTTTACCAAAAATGTAAACAAGTAGTAAAATTCACCCATGCAAATTGAATCTCCTTCATATTAGCATAAGAAAATGGCTAAAAGATAGGTCCGAAATATTGATGCTGGCTTTATACACAAGTATGGCTCACTATAAGTATGCCATAAGGATAAAATGAATTGTTTAAGAGTTTGATGAATTTGGAAAGACATTTTAACTTTAGTAGTTTTAAGTGCTTCTTCAAATACCAATAAGGAGTAGATGGAAATAAACACAGCTATTTAATTTCTTACTTTCATGTGTTTGTTTTTTAGTTTCCATCTTCCCAGTCCCCAAAAGAGCAGGAATTGAACAATAACCAGAACTTCTGGTGGCTGGAACATGTTACAGATTCATTCTCATGAGGTAGGTTTGTCTCTACACTACTAGGTGGAAATCTGGGCACCACATAATTAAGTGAACTTCTCATTTACTCTAGAAATAAATAACAAAACCTAGGCAAACACTCAAGACTTTTTACTGGTCTGTATTAATAACTTTAGTCCAAATTATTTTTTATTTATCAACCTGCCATTGAGAAATTGAACCAGCCAGGCTGGTGTGGCTCAGTGGTTGAGTGTCAGCCTATGAACCAGGAGGTCACGGTTTGATTCCCAGTCAGGATTGTGGGCTCAATCCCCAGTAGGGGCTGTAAGAGGCAGCCAACCAATGATTCTCTCTCATCATTGATGTTTCTATCTCTTTAACTTTTTCTTTTCCTCTCTGAAATAAATAGATATATATATACTAGTAAAAAGAAACAGAATCAGGGTATAAAACCAATACAGTTATTTGGATCTTTCTCTGAGAATGGAATGAGGTATGAGATGGAAACCAAAACTATTTACAGCTTTAGGTTACCAATATCAGCAGCATTAATTTTAGGTAATACAAAACTGGTAATGTCCAATGTGTTTCCTCTGATAATTGTGTTGAGTATAATTTTTGAGCCAACTTAGTCCAATACAAATAAAGGTTTAGCCCTTCTCCTCCATCAGTAAGGATCTGTGAGGACTCCCACTGCACTTGATAAAACTGAAAAGTATTACTGGATTACACTAAACTTTTAATGAATTTGGAATAACTCTAATACAAAGGAGAAACAATTCAAGGTGAAGTTTACAGTAATAATAAAAGGCTGTGTAGGAATGAAAACTAGAACTATAATCTGAACAGTTATAAAAGTATCAATAAAGTTCTAAGATTATTTCCTTTCTAGTTCCTTGAAAAAATAATTTAAACCAATGCTATAGTTTTATTTATTTTATAAGGAAAGCTTTTATACCTCTATTTCACAGATAAAGGGGAGTGTTTATGATGATCACCTTCTAAGTTAGAGAATAGCTTTGCAATATTTCAGGTTGACTTGACATTTTTTTTTCTTTTTATGAATGAATCAATAAATATGCTTAATTATAAAATATTTGTTGTAAACAGACATAGCCTCTGACATGAAAGATACACACTCATACCAGATTTTTAAATTTAAAGTTCCTTTTCCTTTGTTTTGTGGGATTTTTTGTTTGTTTGTTTGTTTGTTTTTTGGGGAAAGCCTATAATGACAGAGTAGCTATTTTCAAGAATACCAGAAAATTATTTCTGCATGTCTACAGAGACAACAAAATAATAGTAATGAATGCTTAAGGACAAAAGATTCTTGGTTTTACTGTTTTGTTTTGTTTTTTTGTTTGTTTGTTTGTTTGCTCTAAGAAGCCATCATCTTAAAAACAAAGAGTCTTGTTTAACGGTTTCACCATCTGAAAAGCATTAAAGAGTAAAACAAAGTGCAATAATCTCATTTTGATGACTCTATGAACTCAGACTTACAAACAAGTATTTGAGACAACATTAACCAAATCACCCATATTGGTACATTCAAGTGCTATAAAAAGCAAGCTACATGCAAGACTTCATTAATAAAGATAGAAAGTAACAGGTTAGACATTTCCGAGTTATGTTGTGAAGAAAGAGCACACTCATATTTACTTCAGGAAAGACTTAAAAATCAACATGCAAACAGAGGACACACTTGTCACGAAAGAATTTTATAGCTCACAAGATCATCAATTCAAAACAATTGATTTCAACACAAATGTAAGAACAAACGTGTTTAAAGTGTGCCAAGAAAACAAAATATATCAATATACATGTTAAACTTACCACATGACTAAATTATGCTTCCAGCAATATAATCACTTAAGTCATAAAGATGAACACAGTATTTTAATTCAGAAGACTATGTTTATGTACAGATCTTGAATAAATCTGTATTCCAGGACTTCTAAAGATGGGTAGAGTAGTCTGGGAAATTCAGTCCCGGTTGGAGGTTAAGGGATACCAGCACCATTTTCCTTAAACCATCAACATTTTATTTGTGAAAAGATGGCATTTAACCGTTGCAGAACTCTTCTCTACACCAGACAGGATGAAGTTGTTTGTCCCTGTACACCTCAGAAATACACATTAGGAAGGCCACAGAAGTCAAAAGCCCTTTTCAGAAAAGGGCCTTTGTATATACTGGTTTGATATATCAAGAAAAGGAGTGATTTTGGATTCATAGATTAAAATGTGTCATTTTAAGGCTTTCGAAAAGTTAGCAAGTTGAATTTTTTCTTAAACTACAGAGCCTATGCCACACAAATGACTATGGAAGATTAGGAAAATATTCTATTGAATATTTCTACAGAGTATCTTGCTTTGTGTGAAACATTGGAGAGGAGGACATAGCAACAATAAATAATAAAAACATGCAGGATAAAAGAGCAAAAGCTTTTGGAGAAAGTACCACCCTGCCATATGCTTAAATCTGATTAGTCTAAACTTGTTCACTTCAGTAAAGAAAGCTGACTTGGGCAATCCATTCCTATTCCTATAATGCATATTCTACAAAGAGTAACATTTTATCAACAAAAAAATGATCACAAGAGCTATCAAGGACAGTGAGCTATCAAGATCAGAGGGCATCATACAGTAGAAGCCAAAAGTTCGACAGTTTTAGTCTTGACATTTCAGAGGAGCACCCTGTTTTCCAATCACAGAAAGACCAACCACCAAACAGCCAATGCAAGAACCACGAGAAAAGACATCATGAAAGGAATACGAGGAGATGGAAAAGTGTTAGAGTAGAGGTGGCACTTTTTGAAAGACTTGTGATCCTCAGGGATTGGAATAGAAACCTTGGGAAGAACTTCTTCATTTTCTTGCTGGGGCAAAGCTCTTTCAGTAGATCTCTCTTGCCTTTTAATTTTCTCTTCATCCTGTACTAACAGAGCACGTTCCTGTGTCTGCTTTCACGGTAGAAGATCAAGAAAGACAGAGAGAGATGAACAAAATGACAGATGGAAAATGCTTAAAAATGATACTTGGGGATGTGCAAAGGATTTGGGAAGATCTTTTGGACACTCTATTTTACTTTGGCAACTTATCCTGGCAAAGTTTTTATAACATAATACTCAAAGATAACTTTTGAATGAATACTAGAAGTCCTGACAATTCAAGAAATCACTGGACTTCCTTATAGTATTTATTCCTCCATTGAAGATATTCATATAAGATTTTGGTACTATCAATTTTTCTTAGATCAATTGGGCAAAACCAATAATGAAGCATTCTTCTTGCCATCAGAAAAGTTACCTTTATTACAAATAGAATGGCAGAATATAAAGTTATCCTCATATTTCTTCAGACAGATTTTAAAAACGAACAGTTCATCCAATGTGGCAATTAGCTTTTTGCTCAAGGGAATAAAAACTTTAATCCTATGTATTTTAAAGGTTGCAAAGAAAAAAGTATGAACTTTTATTATGTGCCTCCAAGATCTACCAAAAAAAAAAAAAATCCCCAAAAACAAAAAACACCAAAAACCAAAACTCCACAAATCTTAACAATTATAAACTACCTTCCCCTCTCTCTTAAAATTATGATTAAAAATAAATAATAATGACCACCATGAAGGTTTATACATCACATTAGGCAAATACTTTTGATACTTAAAAAAAAAGTATATATATTTTTTTACAATTGTCCAATTGTTAAGTTTTTCTCATTTCCCTGCCTCACCCCCCACCCAGCCCAAGTTTCTGTACTCTGCCATCCAGTCAAGATAGATGTTATCTATGAAAGGAAAAACTTGGCTCTAAGTTCTCTCAGTTGAGCCAGCCTTCTCGGATCAGTTTGGAAGGTCGACACTGGTTCTTTGCACACCCCTAAGTGATATGTATCAGGGAGAAAGTAGCTGGGGGACTGGTCAGCAAAAAAAGAAAAAAGGAAAAGAAAGGATGCAAAATTATAATAATGATTTTCAACAGAAAACAAAGGGAGAAGAAAGACAACATAAAAAGAATAGGGTACAATTAAATTCATTTTCTCTCTGAATACATATTTACATCTACATGCAGCTTTTCAACCAGCCATGCGCCAACATAAGACATTTGAAAGCTGCAAAAGCTGCAGCAGTGGAAGTGTTATGGGTTAGGCCAAAAGGTGGTGGGTGTGAATTTAATAGTTTAGCCAAAAGAAAAAAAAAGTTACTCAGCAGCTGCTGTTCAATTTTGGGGCATTATCTGCTTAGTGCCATGACAAGAGCAAACTGTGATTGAGAAGCACAAGTAACAGCAGCTTTACCTCTGGCCCACCAACCTTTCTTTCCGAGGGAAGGATAGAGGTTTTCTTCACCTGGTCATACACAAATTATAAAAGTTCAGTTGCTTTGCAATGCAACAACAATGCTGTCAAAGGTGGAAGAGGTATCCCCAGAGAACAGAAATATTGTCCTAATTATTAAAGAAAAAGTAAGATATGCCAGAAAGTGGAGTTATCCTATACAAAAGGTTATCAGAGTACAGTTCTTATTTATTCCATTATTCATTTAGAGGGGTAATATACACAAACATAGAGCTAAAGTTTCACAAGTATCTCCAATTATGTAATTTAATTTATAAAGAATCACTTTTTTAAAGTCCACAGAATGACATAGCTATTCCCAAAATCAGTCCTGAGATGGTTTCTGAAGGGTTTCTATTAAGATATATTTTCTGGAAGTGGAGACTGATTCAAGTTTGCCAAACCTCTTCCAAGAGAATACGGTTTACTTTTTCCAAAGTAGTTGAGCATCTTTTATTATTTGCACAAAGTCAAAAAGAAAACTTCTAGAAAATATGCAGTTACCAGGCAAGATAGAAAAGCATTTTGTCCATGAGAAAAAAAGTCAGTTCAGGGACATTTGCTAGATTTAGAATATAAAATTATGTTCATGTACATCAGGGCATGGAGGCTGAGAAAACAGTGAATAGGAACAACTGCATCCTACATCCCTGGTAACTCTATTTAGCTGCCCATCTTCAGGATTTCTCCACCCTGACTCAGTGAAACTGGCCTGATGCCATTTAGTAAATCATTAGCCAATTTTAATCAGATTTTGAAAAATATAGAAAGTACCCTTTGTAAACCAACTTTTACTATCTTCTCCAGTTCCAGAAACTAAATAAGTTGGATAGTTTATCCTAAATTCTGAGTATAAAAGCAACTTTAAAAAATTATTATGATATCACTTTACCTTTCTTAACTAGAATTGCTAATGCTTTGGAGGAAGGGGTTGAAACAAGCATATAATTTAAAAATCATTACAGTCATTCAGCAAGTCATTGTGAATATTTATATAAATATTTAGCCCAACAGGCTAAAGATTAAGTAAAGAATTTTTAAATTTATGCTCAAGGTAACTTTTAGACATTTTCATTACACAGATTCATTTATTTGGGTGTAGAATTTCTACAATAGGAATGACAACAATAACAGAAAAAGAATAGCTCCTGGAAAGTATCTCTGGTTCCTCTAATGGTGACTATGTTATAAAAAAGTATATTAAAAGTTGGATGTTTCTTATAAAAATAAAATGAATAATCAACACTTTTTCTAAAATTGAAATACAATCATTTAATACTTGGTATTCTGCATTCGCTGGCTTAGGGGCCTCCTAGGTTTATTATATAATTGTGGTCAACCATTCCAGACATTTCTAAGTTATTCAAATGTTCAAATAAAGTTTTAAAAAAATGTTTGTTCCTTTCTAATTTTGACCTTACTAAATTTAGTGTACTCTCTGATCCTTGAAGGCACAGTTTGAACATAAAGTTCCGTTGACTTATGGTCCATTTGTAAACATACATGCAGCTACAGAAAGAGTTCTCAGACCTTAATCTTCTACTAGTAGCTCTAAGTGGCTCCCTTAATTAGACTGGGTAGTCCAAATAACTTAAAAAAACAAGTGTTTGATTATGAATGCGTTAAAAGCTGCAATGAACTGGTAAGAAACCAAAGCTAAATTTCAGCTCTACACATTCTCTCAGATACAGAATATGAATATAAAAAACACTTATTTCACTAATTCTCAAAATTGGTCACATGAATAAAATACTCACTCCTTCTCCTGTTGGGATTTGGCCATTGATGTTAAGTGTTCGGAACGGAGAGTGAGTGGATAAGCGTTTATCCCACTCACTAGGCCGTGGTTCAGGTACAGATTCCATGAAGTTCTTTTTCAGTTCACTGATGCTGGCATGATGTTTTTTAATCTCTTCTTGACTTTTGTCTAAATCCTATAGTTGGAAGGGCAAAGATGCAAAACAATAAATACTCAAAGGAAAAAAAAAACATACCAAGAGAAGCTCATCACAACTTATGAGCACTGGTAGAAAACACACCACATCCAGGGATAGATATAACTAACCCATAAATTGCATTAAAATTGTAAATATACAACATGGTATAATTGCTTGCCTTTTTTTTTTTTCAACAAAGTGCTTTTCTTAGAAGCAGTGAAGCATCAAAACCCCATAACTCTTAGCAGTTATATAACACAGTAGAAGCTCACTCAATTTTACAACTCTTCCCATTATGACACAGTGCTAGATCTCCAACTCCTCATCCCAAGAAGGTAACCCCACAACTCAATTAGCCTCAGCTTGATATAAACTGAATTAGGCTCAGCTCAGGCAGGATGGAGATAGCAATAGACAAGGAGAAACTGTTAAGCGAAGGACAGGGTGAAAGATTGTTTCCACCACTGGCTGCCTTGCATTGGTAAGTTGCAACTGTACAATATTCTCTCTATTTCTACCTAGAGGTAGTTTTACTTCCCTATTATTTAGTGGCTGTTGTTGGTTTTTAGTTAACAGGAATAGTCCTTTCTTGATATAAGAATTTATTACTAGTATATAAATGTTGATTCTCTATGTTATACTCCTGAAACTAATATAATAGTGTATGTCAACTATAATTAAAAGAAAGAAAGAAAGAAAGAAAGAAAGAAAGAAAAAAGACTATTCCTCTGTGAGAAAGTGATTGGCTTCAAGATTACAAAAAAAAAAAAAAGTTACTTAAATCCCAGGCTCAAGCCTCCAGAGCAGGTTGTTGCTATCTCTGAATATTTATACTCAGGGGTATCTGGCATATAATGGCTTTTTTTTTCTTTGCCAATACTATTCATACAAACTAAAAGGCTTATGCTTTCCAGCCTCTGACAGCTTCACTTCATCCCTCAATACAATTAAAAATAGGGGCCTTCTTATACTAAATGTCAGTGAATTGGGAATGATTTAACAAGAATTCATAAAATAATTTATATACTTCCATGATGATTTAAAATACCTCAACTGTTCCAGCAGATGCGTAAACTGGACAACTAGGGGTAGGCACTTAAAAGGCATATTCTAGTGAGAAATGATCAAAACTAAGGTTATTAAAGCTTATAATAATGAGAAATACTTAAGTTTATGTAACAGGAGATATATAACAACTTTCAAAAGGGAGATTTGGCCAGAAATAATCTGAGAAATATAACTTGAATACAAAAACTCAAATGTTCTTTATCCAAATTACTTCTCTGAAAAAACTCAAAAGATTTATACTTGAGATCAAAATATGTGGGAGCCTGTCACTTGATGACTGCTAAAAATTCTGTGTTTGTTATATATCAAGGCAGCTCTGTATCCAAGAAAAGCATAACACTAAATATATCTTCTAATATGCTATGTGAATTTTGGGATTTGTCTCTTTCTCTCTCTCTCTCTCGCTTTTTGACTCTTGTGGGGAACAGCCTCATTTGGAAAAAAAAACTAGAACTCATTGAAATAAAAATTTGTCTTGAAAGTTTTTTTCTGCAGCAATTTAGGCTTCAACTAAATTAGATATTTTTTCAAAAGCAATGTCAAAGGGAAAATAACAAAAATAGCATAGAAAAAAGAATCAGTAAGTCACATGACACAATTTTGATTCTGGAGATATTCATTCAGAAAATTCATTTAGTAGTCTATGCTTTTCATTTTTGCAAGAATGAAGCATATATATTTGATTTGCGGTCATTCAAAGAGAAAACCAACCCCCACAAGGTACATCCCATAAGAGTACCTCTTGCTTTCTGGAATGAAGTGTAAGTATAACTCATGACCAGGGGCTTCACCATGGGGAAACAACAGTTTGCACTTTTGTTCTATGTGAAAGCAAGAAAAACATGTTTACTAACTAAAGAAATGGCATGAACAAGCTCAGTCAAAGACTCTGTAGTAGGCTGAGCATTTGAGGCCCACCAAGCATGTAAGGATCTGTGATCCTGCTCCCGACTGGAAATTAAATCTGCTTGGGTCAAGAACAACTTAATATTTTGGGGAAAGTTAAAAGAATGAATGGAGCCCTAACCGGTTTGGCTCAGTGGATAGAGCGTTGGCCTGCAGACTGAAAGGTCCCAGGTTTAATTTCAGTCAAGGGCATGTACCTTTGTTTTGGGCACATCCCCAGTAGGGGGTGTGCAGGAGGCAGCTGAACAATGTTTCTCTCTCATTGATGTTTCTAACTCTGTATCTCCCTTCCTCTCTGTAAAAAAATCAATAAAACATATTTTAAAAAAATAGAATGAATGGGGCAAAATATAAATGAGCAAAAGATGCTAAGGTATGCCCTAGCTGGTTTGGCTCAGGGGATAGAGTGTTGACCTGCGGACTGAGGGTCCCGAGTTTGATTCCAGTCAAGGGCATATGCCCAGGTTGTAGGCTCAATCCCCAGTGGGGGCGTGCAGGAGGCAGCCAATCAATTATTCTCTCTCATCATTGAGGTTTCTCTCTCTCTCTCTCTCTCTCTCTCTCTCTCTCTCTCTCTCTCTCT
>JAAGEH010000030.1:1230235-1246439 GCA_011751065.1 Lasiurus cinereus | reverse complement strand
TCTCTCTCTCTCTCTCTCTCTCTCTCTCTCTCTCTCTCTCTCTCTCTCTTTCTCCCATCCTCCCTCCCTCTCTGAAATCAATAAAAAATATATATATTTTTAAAAAGATGCTAAGGTAAAACCATGACTCTCTAGGTTAACCTTTTAACACGCAAGTTTGTTACTCTTCTTGCCTAGCTTTTCTCTGGCTTGGAATCTGAGAAAATAAATGTTTCAATAACATCAGTAGCTTCTGAGGGAGCTTTCTCCATCCTTCTTAGCTGGCTCTGTTGGAAACCTGTGGGGGCACAGAGTAAAATTAAGAGCTCAAAGGGACCTGTTCCAAATAGAATTTGTCACAGACACTTGCTACAGGTTCCCTCTGGGAGATGGAGGAGGAGGAGGTGGTACATCTAAAAATTAACCCGACCTTATTTGTGCCAGAACAAAGCATTAGTGGGGGGAGAGGGGGGTAGGAGTAGAGGGAGGAGGGATGCTTAAAAAAAAAAACTGCTAGAGTGACAGATAACTTGAGAGAATTTCCTTAGAAGAAATAAAAAACACCCAAACTTTTACAATAACTAGAGAGTGATGGTTAGCCAAATTACTTTGGCTGTTTTCATGTTAGATACTTTTGATGCCTATCATATTTTAATTTTAGCAGCAATCAAACCAAACATTTCATTAAATATAAAATATTCTCAAAAGGTAGTTAGTAGTTTTAATTTTCAAACACACACTTATTAGAAATCCCCTCTCATGGCTGTCAATGAAATGCTGGGGAAAAACACACCACACACAGGGACGTAATGAGTCTCAGAAGCCATAACGCACCTCATGAAACCAATGACAAATATATGATTGGTACTGTAGATTCCAGTTAAGAGGAAGCCAAGAAAATGGCATGTTTGGAATTAGAAGACGTTATATTGCTGAGTTTGAGGAGATCAACTGAGATCAGTTATTTTTCCTAATCTCGGAAGAGGAACCATTCAGGTCTAGTTTCAGTTATGGGCTTAAAGCAAAGAGATCTAGTTGCCATGCTTGAAGTATCCTAGGGTCTAGCTTTGGAAAACCTCATGCTACAGGAGGTAAATGTATGTAGAGCACTTGATGTTGTGCCCACTACATAGTACATGATTAATGAAGGCTGGCCATAACTTGTGTTATTTTCATCAAAGTACCTTATACATAGCAGGCACTCAAAATTGATGTTTTGACAAAGAATAAGATGAGTTAAGTAATTATTAGGGACCATTACATTAAATCAGTGATCTATCCTAAAAATTTTCTTTAATCTTCCAGATTAATTATTGACCACATTTAATATATGTTCATTTTTCAGGTCTCAGCTAAAATGTTCTCTTCAGAGAGAGAATTTTCCTATCCATCTAATTCACAGTAGATCCCTTTTATTAGCACAGATATGGTTTATTTCCTTCATCACTTTTGTAACAACTTGTAACCATTTTATTACTTTTTATTTACTTATTTTTTTCTCTGCTCTCCATTTCCTCACTCTGTAAGCTTTCCAAAGGCTGAAACCATATTCATCATCTTCCTGAATATTTATATTTCCTTTATAGCTAAGTTAAATCCCTGATATCAGAGTTGGTGGTTGTTTCTTTTGGCTCTGTTTAGAGTGGAGTTGTAAGATAATTCGGTCATCAACTTTTATATGAGTTTTTTGATGTGTAAACTCACATAGCCTCAGTTTTTTCTCCACACAGAATAATTCATTTTCTTATTTTTTGCTCAGAGTTCCCCAAATCTTCTAATTAACTGTGTATCCCTATCCAATATGGAGCCCCAAACTAGATGAAGTATGCAACATAACTCTGATAAAATTCTCACCAATGTTGACCGTAATGGTAAAATGACCTTACAACTGCTATAGTTGATGTTGCTATTTCTTAGTGGGGATGGGGGGAAGTAGTATAATAGAGTTAGACAGGCCCTACATCAAACCTTAGCTTTATCAATTTACCAGTTCTGTGACCATAGGGAAATTACTTAATTTCTCTAAGCCTCAATGTTCTCATCTTTAAAATAATAATCTCATACCCACATAACTGTTTTTATGATTAAACCATCTTAGGTCATATTAACTGCTCATTAAATACTAGGCTCCCTTCTTTCCTTTCTGTGTCTTACTTTTCTTTCCCTCTGACTGTCCTTCCATCATTTTCTGGTATCTCCAAAATTTTAAGCCCATTTTAAATTGTGGTCATTTCTCTTGCTTTTCCAAACTCAGTTCAGAAGATAAAAAAAAGAACTGATGCTTGGGACATGTAGTAGTTTATACTCTTAGAAAATTCAATGAATTTTTTTTTTTAACAGAGATGCAGAATTTTCTAAAAGTGGATAAAACAATGAAACCACAAGAGGAAAAGGTAGTCCCAATCATATATTTTTTAGATAAGTGTGAGAGATGGAAACTAAAAAGAATCACGTGAAATGGTTACATATCTTTGTGTTTACCATCATGCAAAAGCATTTAAACCTAAAATTCTCCCATGCAATGGCATGCAAAACCAAACGCAGCACAGAAAGAAGAAAGGGGCATCAGCAAAGAATGCAGAAGGTCACAGGCAACCAAATGAAATAAGCTTCAAGTTCATACAAACCTCCAACATTAAATTGCTATGTCTGATATAAATGTTTTCACCATCTAGTCTCTCTCTCTTTTTCTGTGAAAATGAAAGAGGGGAAAAACAGAAAAGCATAAAAAATTAAAATATTGTTTTTGCGGGGGAAAACTGCAAATTGGCAAACAAAAAATTGTTTAAAATTAAATGTCCACAGTGCAGCAAAGCCAACATGACATGGTCACAGAACCACAAAGACACACAGAAAACACCATTACCACTGGGAAATGGATGACCTTGTTCATGAACGATGGAAGAATGTGATGATGTTATTTAAACAGACAGTGCTCCTGGCTTCATTGGCTTCTTATATTGTAAGATGTTTTATGTTCACTTTTGAAATTGAGCTGTTTGAGGGGTTATCATAACACATGATTATAAGAAGCTTTAAAACTTCATGTTCCTTCCTGTATCTCTGGAGTAGATAAATATTTTAAAACATTATTTAGCCCTAACCTATTTGGCTCAGAGGACAGAACGCCGGCCTGAGGACTGAAGGGTCCAGGTTTGATTCCAGCCAAGGACACATGCCTGGGTTGCGGGTTTGACCCCTAATAGGGGGTGTGCAGGAGACACTCCTCCTATTCTCTCTCATCATTGATGTTCCTATCTCTCCTTCTCCCTTTCTGAAATAAATGTATTTTTAAAAACATTAGTTTTTTGACATATTTCATACATAGTCATAATGCAGTATGAACATCTCTAATACTTTTCATAAGAAAGATCTATGGGCCTTTTATATATGATCTTTCAAAATTATATTCAGTAGAAACTGACTTATCTCACTCTATAATTGGGAAGAAAGAGGCACAGAGCAATCAAACCCAGTTATTAGGATTGGGAAATGCTATGATGTTTTCCATAATAAATATGTATAAAATATTGTCAACGATTTCAAGAATATGGTGCCACTGTGAAATATTTTTTATAAAGTTTAATAAAGGATAGGTTTGGCCTTTACTAATTATTTTACTGTGTTTCAAAGGATATTTTTCTACTGGAAAGTTTATTTTAATGAAATTTTTCAATTATAGTATATTATATCGTGTGTGTGCATATATGCATATATCTATACATCTATCTCTACTTGAAAGTAATTTCTGGTTAAGAGAAATCAATGAAAAGAATGGATCACTGTCTTTTTAATGCACTGTGAAAGTCAGCATGGGTGATGCTAATGCAGTTTCGTGAAAGTGAAAAGTGGCTAACCTTCCTCATTCTTATCAGATCTTCAGTTTTTTCTGCAAGCTTCTGTTTTGCCATTATTAAAAAAAGAAAGAAAAATGATAAAATATTGGCTCATTAAAGTTAGTTGGAACCTTAATTTAATTTAATTTTTTTAAGGAGAGGGGAGTTGGGGAGAAATAAAATTTGAGGAGGGAGGGGAAAAGGAACAAGTGGCCTACTGGCACAAACCTGTGTTTGGTCACCATTTGAGGTGGGTACTGTGACCTCGATGTGGGTTTTTTCCCCCTACATTTAGGAAATAAAGTGGTTAAAAACATTTTAGGTTAGTTGGTTCCTATGAATAGCATTGTTTAAAAAAAAAAAAGCCACATCTGTAAGCTGGTTGTAAAATAAGCTGATAAATAATCATCAGGATGAAGCCTTTGGGGGAGAGAGGGAAGGTCATTACTCTCAAGAACAATCTATTAGTTCATCGAATTTCCAAGGCTGAAGAGGTAATATGGACAGCCAAGTGACCAAAAGAGAAAATTAAGTAATTATTCCACTGATAAACATTTTATACTTACTTACTAAAAAGTAGGTATTAAAAATAATTAGGGTTAAAAAAAAGCCATATATATTTTTTTTTCTTTTTAATGATCTAGAGGTACCTTAAATAACATTTAAAAACAGATTTACAAATGAAAATATCAATGTATGACATACATGATAGTTAGAAACAAACAAAAAAAATCTTTGCAGTTAAAGCACACATGTAACACCAAGCAGGTAAATATAAAACATTTTGTTAGTTGACCAATATATTTAAGGAGGCAGTTTCACTCCTGAATTTTTTAGACAACAAAACATCAAAATAAACTTAATCCAAACTGTTACTGATGCATGCAATTATTACTAAGCCTGATTTATAAATGAGCACACACAGGGCTCAGCTGGAGAATTCAGCATTCTGTAATCACCTCTCTAGGCAGTGGGAGCCCATCTGTTTGGTGAATGGGTAAGATTCATCCTTAATACTAGGAAGAGAATAACTAGGGCCTCCTGCCTAGCTTTGAAATATCTTTAGTAATAGTCATTTCATATGCCCCAAATGGAGTAAGTATAAATAAATGAACACTAGACAGACTATTAAAGAGAAAGCGTAATAAAGTGAGTAATGCCTAATGCACTGGATATCTCAAAATTAGAAAACCGTTATTAAAAGTTAACTCAGTCACTTTGCATCATTAAGTTCTTTAAAGAACCAAATCGATCAGAGGGTTTATTTTTAATCACACTTGGCAGCATCACTTCAGAGTACAATGTCACTGTGCTATTTTCTCTAGGACTGACTGTGAAGAACATAAGATAACACCAAACCTTGTGACTCTATCAAATCAGAAACACATCCATAATAGCACTTTTAACTACCAAGGGTAATTAACAATTTGGGTCAGTTCTATTCTGAATCCCATTATACTGTCTATGGGGCCATCAGCAAGTTATTTCACCTCTCTGAGTTTACGTTTTTTATTGATAAAGTGGAAATTATATTTTCATAGACTTGTGAATGCTTAGCAAATGGTAGTTTTTAATTATTTTGTAAAGCTTAAATACTTGTGTAAATGAATAATGATATTTTTGCTTTGGGTTCCTAGCAATCCAACAGCAGAAATTGAGAGCCTTTACTTCAGTTTAAGAATGGAGGCCAAGTAGCAGCAGTAGTTCTGTGTATGCCCTTACAGAGAACCTTAAATGACAAGATGTACACACCTGCAAAACAGATCTTGTCAAATGACTCAAGATGTCAAAGTGCTCTCTCTATCTGGCACCAAATTAGTGTTAGCTAGTGAAATTTACAGTTACAAGACTAGTTTATTACTGTTATTGCTTTATATAAAAAATATAGTTCAAGTAAAAAAGTATGACTCAAGGAAATTCCATAATTATTTTCTAACTGCTACAAATAAAATCATCTCAGAGTCACCCTCAATTCTGTACTATATTATAGTAATAAGTGGTTATCACAGGTAGTTTTCAGTCTGATCTCAACACAAATATCTCAAAATAATATTATACAAAATTAATTGGCAAGAAGACCCCCATGAGGCACTTAAATGGGGACCATATACCAGAAAGCGATCTCTCTACTCTGCTGAGGTCCCAAGAGTAAAGGGAACCTTTCTTGAAGATACCTATGTCTGCTTATAAGCAAAGGAATCTGTCATTCAAAAAGATTCCCTCGTCAACTCCAGTAATCCAATACTTTCCAGTTAGAGTAACAGTCAGAAGTGCCAGGGAAGTCTAACATGAAAAAGGCACTGTTGACATTGAATTGGATGGCTGATGTCATGCACATCTGGCTGGTACAAAAATGCAAACACCCATCATTCAATGAAATGTTTTTTGTTTTCTCTGTGGACTCAAAGGTCAGTAAAAACTGCATGTTGGCCCTGACTGGTTTGGCTCAGTGGATAGAGCATCGGCATACGGACTGCAAGGTCTCAGGTTCCATCCCAGTCAAGGGCATGTACCTTGGTTGCGGGCACATCCCCAGGAGGAGGTGTGCAGGAGGCGGCTGACCGATATTTCTCTCTCATCGATGTTTCTAATTCTCTATCCCTCTCCCTTTCTCTCTGTAAAAAATCAATAAAATACAGTGGTACCTCGAGATCCGAGTTTAATTCGTTCCATAACCTTGAGGCGTGGGAAACTATGAGACGCTCTAGTCTCGGTAAACTGGTGGGTCGTGTGCAGCCGGCAGATCCGCGCGATTACTCGTATCTCAAATGTTGCTCGTATTTCAAAGCAAAAATCGCTCGCTCGACAGCTTGTATCTCAAAAAACTCGTATGTTAGGGCACTCGTATCTCGAGGTACCACTGTATAAAAAACTGCATGTTGTATTGGACAGTTTCTCTTTAATACCATTAACACAGAGCCAACTTTCCCTCTGCTCTACAGATAAACTAGATGTTGAACTGACTCCAAAAGAACAGAATTAATCCATCTGCCAAAGTGAGAGCACTTACTCAGGTCTTATATGGTTTTAAATTTCTAAACAGACATATAAAGACATCATTTTACTTATAAAGAATGAATCTATTAATTTCTGCTGTTAAAAGAGAGACTTGTATTTACTTCAATAAATCTGAACTAGTACCTTAACTCTGTCACCACTTATCAACACATAAAAGATCAGTCCAGTTACTTCTACTCTTGCAAAATCTGCTAATTAAATTAGTAATTTTTCAATACAGTTTGGTGATTAAGGGTACAGTCAACTCAGAACTATAAGAAAGTCAGTAGCATAACCTCTCCCACATATTGGATCTTCCCTTTTTTAGAAAGTAACAACCACATAGATGCAATTTATATAACACCTGGATATTCTCTGGCTATGCTGCATACATATCCAACTTAGGGAAATCAAATTGTATTTTTATCACACTAGCATAGCTTACTCTTAAAAAGAAATATGGATATTCCTTCTGGATGAGTAAAACATTTTTAAAAGCAGATGATCAGAGTACTTCTGTGTTTTATAAACATTATTATTATTATTATTATTATTTAGATAAAAGCTGAGTTAAGGTTGCATCATGTAAAACTTCTGAATAGCTCACAGTCTTCATGACATTATTCTATGAAAACATTTTACAGGTTCACGGGAGATAACTTTCTTGAAGAAAGAGTAAGGGAGAAATAACTTCGTTAGGATTCTATAAGAATTAATGCTTTGAAAACATTCCTGGCCAAGCAGTTAACACCTCTAACTAGGAAAGTTAATTTGCCAGATACGTGGACTTACGACATACCTTCCACACTTCTGTGGGCTCTGGCTCAGCTTGCTCAGGTGGCACTTCTTCTTTCACTTCAACCTTCACTGTTTCCTTCTGTGCTTTAGAAACCACTGTTTTTTTGCCTTCGGTGTCCTGACTCTGAGCAATGGCTGGTGCAGAAGTGGGCCGAGGACTTCGGTCTGTTGAATCGACAGCTGCTGTTATGTGAGAAAAGGAAAAGAGAATAAGTGCAGGCAAGAGTCACTGTACCACTTCGAAGTCACCAGGTGACCATATGAGTGCTATAGTGTCCAGTGGACTATCACACAGAAGGAACAAGAATAAATCATTAGAACTACTCGGCCAGGTAATTGATGGCAATAAGAAAAACTAAAATGTGCAGATGATCATGTTCTATAACAGGAGTCAGAGATGGAGGTGCTGACATTAAAATAAGAAAAGAAATTGAAAGCTCATTTTATTAAAAAGTTACCAAGATTGTGTAACCTAGTAATCTGTTTCAAGAATCTGTAATGCAGTCTATGTAGAAAAAGAAGGGGTTTAATCAAGTCTTATTTCTTCCATGAAGCCCTTTTGAAATAAAGATCTATGGCCTGGCTGGTGTGGCTCAGTGATTGAGCATTAATCTATGAACCAGGAGGTCACCGTTCGATTCCCAGTGGGGGCATATGCCTGGGTTGCAAGCTCAATCCCCAGTAGGGGGCATGCCCAGGAGGCAGCCAATCAATAATTCTCTAACATCATTGATGATTCTCTCTCTTTCTCTCTCTCCCTCTCCTCCCTTCCTCTCTGAAATCAAGAAAAAAATGTTTTTTATTAAGGGTAAATATATTAAGGCTAAATCTTTGAACAAAACACTTTCCTTTTTAGTAAGTCCTGTGATTAAAATAATACGAATTCAAAATTTTTTGTTGTTAGTCCTTGGGGAAAAAAACACACCAGAAATATTCTCTAACCTTTTGAGTTCTGTCCCACCATCTCCTTGAGTCTTTATTTTTTTCATTTTAATTTAATAAATCTTTATTGTCCAGATTATTGTATTTGTTCCTCTTTTATCTCCCCAATAGCTTTCCCCTACCTGGCTCCCAACCTTCCCTCTATCTTTATCTCCCCCCACATTGTCCTCAACCACAGGTGTATGATTTTTGCCCAGTCTCTCCCTGCACTCCCCTCATCCCTTTCCCCCTGAGAATTGTCAGTTCACTCCCTTTCTATGCCCCTGATTCTACTGTATTCACCAGTTTATTCTGTTCATTAGATTTTTAGATTCACTTGTTAATAGATATGTATTTGTTGTTCCTAATTTTTATCTTTACCTTTTTCTTCCTCTTCTTAAAGAGTACCTTTCAGCATTTCATATAATACTGGTGTGGTGGCAATGAACTCCTTTAGCTTTTTTGTATGTGAAGCTCTTTATCTGACCTTCAATTCTGAATGATAGCTTTGCTGGGTAGAATAATCTTGGTTGTAGGTTCTTCACTTTGAATATTTCTTGCCACTCCCATCTGGCCTGCATAGTTTCTGTTGAGAAATCAGCTGACAATTATATAGATGCTCTCTTGCAGGTAACTGTTTTTCTCTTGTTGCTTTTAATATTCTCTTTTTCTTTTGCTCTTGGCATTGTGTCTTGGTGTGGTCCTCTTTGGATTTCCTGTGTTTGGGGTTCTCTACGCTTCCTGGACTTGTAAGTCTATTTCTTTCACCAGGTGAGGGAAGGTTTCAGTCGTTATTCAAATAGGTTTTCAGTATCTTGCTCTCTCTCTTCTTCTGGCACCTCCATAATTCTGATGTTGGTATGCCTGAAGTTGTCCCAGAGACTACTTACACTATCTTCACATTTTTGGATTCTTTTTTCTTATTGCTTTTCCAGTGGAGTGGTTCCTACTTCTTTGTATTTCAAATCTTTGACTTGATTCCTGCATTTCTCTAGTCTGCTGTTAGATCTCTGTATAATATTTTTTATTTCAGTCAGTGTATGTTTAATTTCTAGTTGGTCCTTTTTCATCTCCTCTTGGATCTCGCTAAATTTATCCATCTTTTCTAGGAAATTCTTGAAAAATCTTATAACTGTGGTTTTGAACTCTGTATTCAGTCGTTTGTTTTCCTTCATTTCTTTCGTTTGTGATCTGTTCCTCCTCCGCATTTTTGCTGCTTTCCTGAGTTGGTAAAGTAGCTTTGTGTGCTAGATGTCCTATATGGCCTAGTAGGTCTGCCTCCCCAGTTACCTGATGTGGACTGTCTTGGTGTACCCCTTTGTGGAATGTGTATACAGCCTTGTTGTAGTTAAGTCTTGATTGTTGTTGGTATCACTGGGGGGAATTGACCTCCACGCCAATTGATTGTGAGGATCAGTTGTGTTTATGCCGGGAGAACTCTGTGCTGGAGTCAGCCTTATGATACAAGACTTGCAAAATTGCAAAAGCCTCTCTGTTCAGCTTGGATGGGGCGGAGTCTCAGGGCTGAGCAGAGACAGCCTTGGCTTCCCGTCAGCTCCGCCCTATGCGGCCCCTGGGTCTGTGTCCCTCGGTAATCACTGTAGCCCACTCTGTGCACACACGTGCGTACACCTTCAAAACTCTGCCTTTCTGGCTCCCCTGAGTTTCCATGAGCTCCCGGGACCTGTATGAGTCTGGGTCCCCAGGGTCTTGGCAGAAACTGGGGTTCAGTGCAGTTGGAAGTGGATTTCAGCATAGTTGGGAGGTCCTGTCTCCTTCCCGCTAGAGAAAGCTAGGAGCACAATCAGCAGTCAGCCCTCTGTGTGTGCACTCGCGCTCACGGGCCTCCAGACCTCTGCCTTTTCATGGCTCCCCTAAGTTTCCGTGCTCTCCTCCCTTTTCACAGCAGTCCAGACTCCCCCGTATGAGCCTCATCCGGAACTGGGGTTCAGCGCAGTCGGATCTGAGGTTTAGTGCAGTCAGGAGTTTCCATCTCCCTCCCGCTAGTGGAAACCAGCCAGGCACTCCACCACCCGTCCTTTCCATATGCGTGTCTCCGTATCTCAGCTGTTTGCAGCTCTTCTGAGTCTCTGTGAGCCCCTCTCTTTCCTTCTAGTTGTAGAATTTCCACTCAGACAGCTTTCCTGTGGTTCTGGATGATGCCTGTTCTGTCTTTTAGTTATAGTTTTGAAACTGTTGTGCGAGGCAGCAGTTTAGGTGTTTACCTATGCCGCCATCTTGGTTTCTCTCCTTGAGTCTTATCAATTTGTATTATAACTCCTATTCTCTAATCTATTTAAGCCAGCAGTTCTCAAACAGGAATAATTTATGCCTCCCACAGAACACATGGCAATATCTGGAGACATTTTTGGTTGTTACAACTGGAAAGAGAAGTAGAAGGAGGTACTGGCATACAGAGTGTACAGGCGAAGGTTGTTGAGGTTAACTAACCTTTTAGAGAGAATATTCAATATAAGTTTATAAGAAAAGCTTGATCTTTTCAGAGTTTTGGTTTCAACTATTTGATAGCTAAGTTTCAGATAGCTTATTTCCAAGCAATCATTTACACTCTTATAATTTTTACCTCCCTTCTTCCAAATAGCCTAAAACATCTATATACTTTGTAGTAAAACCTCACTTACCTAACAGTGTCTAGGACTGCAGTGTGTTTCTACATGATTTAATATCTCTGATAACAATTCATCCTTCCATGTACTGAGACTTTTAAATTGAATTATTTTGCATGAAAACCTTATAATTTGTATTACACATTTCTGCCTTCTTAAATGGAGTATACAGAACTTAACTTCTCCTGATAAATTTAGACTTATAAATGGTAAGGATTAGGTAAAACAAAACAAAAAATTCCATAAATCAGAATGGATAAAATATTAAAATTCACAGCTACTTCATATAGATAACACCAAGAAAGAAATGCTCATAACCCTATAATGATCTCCAGTGAAAGAAATTATTCCTCAGAGGACACACAGGTATAACAGCAGAAATATAATAACCTACTTTATCTTTCCAAGTCCTTGCTTCTCTCATGGGTGTTCTAAGCCAGTCAATGCAAGAATGGCAGATGGTAGACCAATTCTAACAGCACAGGGAAATGTGACAAAACATTTTGCTCACAGTTGTGTTGAAGTATCATTATACATGTGTATTCACACCTCCTCTCAAAGAATTAATTCAACTCTGACTGGCATCACAGAAATGTAACCCATGCTTTCACCATGTGTTATTTTGCCACTTGCGTTTGGTTTTAATCCAATACTAATATTGCAGAGCCAAATGATTTATGTCTTCAGCAGGCCTAGCCCTGGCATGTGGAAAAGTAGGTAAAAGTGTGGAAACTGGCAGTTGAAACAGAGGCAGAAAGTTTCATCATTAGTAAAATGGGGAAGATATTAACTCCACAAAATAGCCGGGGAAAGCATATTTAATGGCTATAAAATACTTTATAAACCCTAACTATTAATAACTTTTTATATCATACCTAAGTCTTTGCATTTCTTTTGTTATAGGTTAATATTTCAAGAGCATGTGGAGCAAAAATTAATTATGTATACATGGATATGCAATTCAAGTGAAAAAATATAACCTGGAAGCCCTGGAGAGACAAATTTCTTTTCTCTTCTCAGTAAGACTACTATAAATTATGGATTATGGCAGTGGTGGTCGTTGAGATATAACTCACATAACATACAATTCACCCAGTTAGTGTGCATAATTCAATGTTTTTTAGTATATTCAGTGTTGTAGGTAGTGAATACTTTTTAAGATGCTTTGGCTGTTAAGTTTAGTTAATTCATTTGTTAACTAATACAAGATCTTGATACATCTGTAGAGACTACTTAACCTGAGAAATTTAATTATTTCCCATTTCTGAAGTGCTGGTTGTGATAATCTTATGAACCCATTAATTCCAGTATTATATTGCTCTCCTGTGACAACAGAAACTTAGACATTTGTATATTATAGCAGTAAAGAGTGAAACTCAAAACCATATGTTGAGTAAAAGGAGACTTAAATTCCAGTTCTAGCTCTGTAACTTACTAGCACAGCTTCTGTGAGTATAACACAGGCACAATTAGTATGCAATGGATCAGTGGTTCCATTACCAGAGGGACACCACATAAATTAGCTGTGGGTCTTAAAAAGGACTATTGCCCAGGTCCAACACAGACAGATGAGTCAGGTTTGGGGATTTGTTTTAAAGCTCCAAAAAATGATAGGAATGTATTCTCCTGGCAAGAATCACTGCAACCTCTACTCACAGAATGGATGAACTTCCTGATTGTGTGAACCTAGCAAGTTATATAACTTTTTTTGTGCCCTAATTTCCTCATGAGCAAAACAAGAATTCCTAAATGTTCCTTGGTACTAAATAGGAATATATGGAAATGGCTTGAAAAGCAAAAAGGGCAACAAAAATATAAGCTGAAAGATCCTTGTCATCTTTATTAGCTATCCTTGTGACTTACCACTCACTCTGTCATGTAAACTGGGATCTGAACCGGTTTTACTTCTTCAGCTAGAGAAGCAGATGCTCTGAGCACCAGATATAACAATACTCTACTTTGGTTTCTGACTTCTGAACTTTTATTTATTAGCCACCTTTTCTTTTCTTAGTGGCATAAAGAACTGAATATGGCTTATCTCTTTTCAGTAATGCTCTCAAATCCTTGATACTTAGAAAAATTCAGATCTTCATTTAGAATACACAGTCACAGAGCTTATTTATTTTCTCCCTATTTTATTTAAACAAAATTTGGAGATTCTGCCGAAACTGGTTTGGCTCAGTGGATAGAGCGTCGGCCTTCGGACTGAAGGGTCCCAGGTTCGATTCTGGTCAAGGGCATGTACCTTGGTTGCGGGCACATCCCCAGTGGAGGGCGTGCAGAAGGTGGCTGATCGAATGTCTCTCTCTCATCAATGTTTCTAACTCTCTATCTCTCTCCCTTTCTCTCTGTAAAAAATCAGTAAAATATATTTTTTAAAAAATTTGGAGATTCTAATAATAGGACTGTTTTTTCTGTATATAATTGCCACATGGCAAATGATCTAAAATAATTAACTGCTCTAATGAGGCAAATCCTTTTCCTCATTTCTAGTTGAAAAAAAAACAACAACACTATTTAAAAACAATCAAGAGGGCTCTGGCCTGGTGGTTCAGTTAGTTGGAGCACTGTCCTATATACCGAATGGTTGTGGGTTCCATTCCTGGTCAGAGCACATACCTAGGCTGTGGGTTCAATTCCCAGATGGAGTGCATACGGGAGACAACTAAACTGGTATCTCTCTCTCTTTCCCCCCCCTTCCCCATCTCTTCCTCTCTCTAAAAAGAGAAAATCAACAGAAACATATTTTCGGGTGAGAATCAAAAACATTCAAGAAGGCTGTAGTTCAATATACTACGTTAAATTTCACTCTGCAGTAGAGGTTCTGAATTCTAATTCTAGTTGGGTTCAATCTCCTACTATCTATCAGTAGAACTTTGGTCTAGTTACTACTACTATCTCTGAACCTCAGTTTTTCTTTTCTTAAGATGATTCCACTGACTTAGATAATTAGTGAGATACATTTCATTTTACCAATGACATTCTTTAATTTGGTTTTCTTATAACTTTCTCTCTCCCTAAAGAGTTAGATTCATAGGAAATCACCAAAATTCAATACAAACCTCCATCAAGGCTCCGGGATGCCCGTTTGCTTGCTGTACGCTCGAAGTGTGGGGCTGGCCTGTCAATCAGAGCACTAGCTTGTCTGGTTTGAGCTTGAGTTCGGCCACTGTATCGAAATTTGGATCCCAGTGCAAGAAATTTGCTTTTAGGAATGGTGTCTGTAGATGTCAGTCTAGGGGGAAAAAGCCATAATGATCATATATATTTTATCTCACTCTAATGCGACTGTGAAACTAAAGACAAAAATCTAGATTTTAAAAGTTTCAAAATTTTCAGTTTCCTTTTAGTTACTAAGACATATTTTAAATCAAGCAATCATTATTTTAATTCTATATCATTTCTCCAAGCAACATGTATAATTTACTTACATTAATATCATCTTATATTATTATATCTCTATAGACAGGGCTTTATAATTTTCAAAATCCTTTTATAGCACTATAATATTTTCACTACATCCTCGTAATATTGTCATCATTTTATTGATAGAATAAACTGAATCTCAAAAAAGAAGTTACAGTACTTGCTTAAGGTCACATATCTGTAAAGAGGCTGGGCAGTAACAGAGACCAAGCCCGCAGCTCTTTTTCTTTCTTTCTTTCTTTTTAAATTTAAGTTCTTTATTGCTTAATGTATTACATAAGTCTCCTTTCTCCCCATTAATCCCTCTCCGGCTGCCTCAAACCCCCAGCATATGCCCTCCTCTCCTCCCTCCAGCCCTCATCCACCATCTATGTCCATTGGTTATGCATGCATGTAAGTCCTTTGGTTGTTTTCTTACCCTACTCTCCTCCTCCCCACCTTCCCTCATAGGTTGGACAGTCTATTCGATGTTTGTATCACTCTGGTTGTTTTTATTCATCAGTTTATACTGTTCATTATATTCCACAAATGGATGAGGTCATGTGATTTATCTTTCTCTGACTGGCTAATTTCAATTAGCATAATGCTCTCCAGGTCCATCCATGCTGTTGCAAATGGTGAAAATTCCTTCTTTTATACAGCAGTGTAGTGTTTCATTGTGTAGACATACCAGTTTTCTAATCCACTCATCTGCTGATGGGCACCTAGGCTGTTTCCAAATCTTAGCTATTGTAAATCAAAGCTCTTTTTCCATGCTACTAGAATAATTTTGTCAAATGCACTCCAAACTCCATTAATGCCTGGTAACCTATTTAATAGGTTGTTTAGTGTATTTTCAACTCAGTTAGGAACCCCAACTTCTTATGCAGCACCTTGTGTTCTCTCTAGTCATGGCATTTACTACACTGAATTGAAACAACTTATGTGCTGGTCTCCACTTATTCATCCTTGTGTTTTCACTTCTGGCAGAGTGCCTGGCATGAATTTGGCACTCAATAAATGTTTGCTGAATAAATACATAAATTATTACATCAAATATTATAAAAAAAGAATATTTTTTCCTTGGGGATCATTTATTTTAATTCAGCAAATACTGACTTTCTTTTATGTACTGAAGCATTACATGTTAATATAGCCTCTTATTATGATGCAATGGATTTAAATATGTTATCCAGTAAGTAAACTGGCTGTAGCTGAAATCTATATCATAGATACTAAACACTCAAAATAATGCTTTTGGGTGTTTTTGTGTTTTTTACTTTTTCTTACCCTTTTTAAAAACTATTTTATTGGTTTGATTTTAAAGAAAGCATAAACAAAAATCTTTTTTTAAAATTAATCTTTATTATTCATATTATTACATGTTTCTCTTTTTTTCCCTCCATAGCACCCCCCCCACCCAGCTCCCACCCCTCCCTCTGCCCTTAGTTCCCTCCCATTGATCTCATCCATAGGTGTATGATTTTTGTCCAGTCTCTCCCTGTACACCCCTCACCCCTTCCCCCCTGAGAATTATCAGTCCACTCCCTTTCTGTGCTCCTAATTCTATTATATTTACCATATTATTCTGTTGATCAAATTTTTAATTCACTTAATTTTTAGATTCACTTGTTGATAGAT
>JAAGEH010000030.1:1216279-1229454 GCA_011751065.1 Lasiurus cinereus | reverse complement strand
TAGGTAATAAACTGTTTTTCTCTTGCTGCTTTTAATATTCTCTCTTTCTCTTTTGCTCTTGGTATTTTAATTATGATGTGTCTTGGTGTGGTCCTCTTTGGATTCCTTTTATATGGGGTTCTGTGTGCTTCCTGGACTTGTAAGTCTAGTTCTTTTACCAGATGTGGGAAGTTTTCAGTCATTATTTCTTTAAATAAGTTTTCAGTATCTTGCTCTCTCTCTTCTTCTGGCACCCCCACAATTCTGATGTTGGTACGCTGAAAGCTGTCCCAGAGTCTCCTTACATTATGTTCACATTTTTGGATTCTTTTCTCTTCTTGCTTTTCCAGTTGAATGTTGTCTGCTTCTTTATATTTCAAATTTTTTACTTGATTCTTGCCTTTCTCTAGTCTGCTGTTAGGACTCTGTATAATATTTTTTATTTCAGTCAGTGTATGTTTAATTTCTATTTGGTCCTTTATCATCTCTAGTATGTCCTTTTTCATCTCCTCTTGGGTCTCACTAAATTTATCCATCTTTTCTAGCATATTCTTGAAAAACCTTACAAGCGTGGTTTTGAACTCTATATCCAGGCGTTTTTTTCCCTCCATTTCTTTTGTTTGTGATCCCTTCCCTTGTCTGGGCATTTTCACTATGCTGGGGAAACTTGTGTTGAATTCAGCCTTATGATACCAGACGCAAAGCCGCAGAAGCCTCTGTTGAGCTTGGGAGGGTGGAGTCTCAGGGCTTAAGGGACCGCCTTGCCTTCCAGTCGGCTCTGCCCTCCACGGCCCCTGAGTCTCACGTGACTGGGTAATGGCTGGAGCAGTCATTGTGCGCGCCCGCGGTGCCTCTAACCGCTGCCTTTCCAGCTCCCCTGCACACCAGAACCACACGAGTCTAGGTCCCCAGGGTTTCGCCCGAAACAGGGGCCCAGTGGACTCAGAAGTGGCACAGTTGGGAGGGTCTGTCTCCCGCCCTCTCGCGAAAGCCAGCGGCACAATCAGCAATCTGTCCTCCGCGCAGCACCGTGCGAGTGCGAGACCGGACCTGATCTTCTGCGACTCCCCTAAATTTCCGTGCACTTCTCCCTTTTCACAGTCCAAACTCCCCCCGTATGAGTTTCGGCTAGATCTGGGGTTTAGTGTCGTAGGATAAGGGGTTCAATGCCGTTGGCAGTCTCCGTTTCTCTCCCGCCAGAGAAAGCCAGCCAGGTACTCCGGCACTCGCTCTCTCAGCGTGCGCGTCTCTGTACCTCAGCTTTTTGCAGCTCCTCTGGGTTTCTGTGAGCCCCTCTCTTTCCTTCTAGCTGTAGAACTTACACTCAGCCAGCTTTCCTGTGGTTCTGGATGATGTCTGTTCTGTCTTTTAGTTGTAGTTTTGAAATTGTTGTGCGAGGCAGCTTTGTAGGTGTTTACCTATGCTGCCATCTTGAATTCTCCATAAACAAAAATCTTAAAGCTAATGATTAAGATTCTTTAATTGGGTATAAAATGTATCCTCATGTTTTATTGTTTTACTTTTTAAAATAAAGCTTTATTGTTCAGATTATTACAATTGTTCCTCTTTTTTCCTCCATAGCTCCTCTCTACCCAGTTCCTATCGCACCCTCTGCCCTTACGCCCCCCCCCGCCACTGTCCTCATCCATAGGTGTACGATTTTTGTCCAGTCTCTTCCCGCACCCCCACACTCTTTTTCCCCCAGAGAATTGTCAGTCCACTCCCTTTCTATGTCCCTAGTTCTATTATATTCACCAGTTTATTCTGTTCATCAGATTTTTTATTCACTTGATTTTTAGATTCACTTGTTGATAGATATGTATTTGTTGTTCAAAATTTTTATCTTTACCTTTTTCTTCTTCTTCCTCTTCTTAAAGAATATCTTTCAGCATTTCATATAATACTGGTTTGGTGGTAATGAACTCTTTTAGCTTTTTCTTATCTGTGAAGCTCTTTATCTGATCTTCAATTCTGAATGATAGCTTTGCTGGGTAGAGTAATCTTGGTTGTAGGTTCTTGCTTTTCATCACTTTGAATATTTCTTGCCACTCTCATCTGACTTGCATAGTTTCTGTTGAGAAATCAGCTGACAATCGTATGGGTACTCTCTTGTTGGTAATTAACGTTTTCTTTTGGTGCTTTTAATATTCTCTTTGTCTTTTGCTCTTGGCTTTTTAATTATGATGTGTCTTGGTGTGGTCCTCTAAGAATTTCTTTTGTTTGGGGTTCTCTGAGCTTCCTGGACTTGTAAGTCTATTTCTTTCACCAAGTGGGGGAAGTTTTCAGTCATTATTTCTTCAAACAGCTTTTCAGTATCTTGCTCTCTCTCTTCTTCTGGCACCCCAATAATTCTGATGTTGGTATGCTTAAAGTTGTCCAAGAGGCTCCTTACACTATCTTCATGTTTTTGGATTCTTTTTTCTTTTCCCGTTGGATGTTTTTTGCTTCTTTGTATTTCAAATCTTTGACTTGATTCTTGAAATCATCTAGTCTGCTGTTGGATCTCTGTATATTATTTTTTATTTTAGTCAGTGTATGCTTAATTTCTAGTTGGCCCTTTTTTATATCCTTGAGGTTCTAAATTTATTGGCCTTTTCTAGAAAATTCTTGAAAAACCTTTTAACCGTAGTTTTGAACTCTATATCCAGTCATTTGCTTTCCTCAATTCCTTTCATTTGTGACCTGTTTCTTTTTCTCCACATTTTGGCTGCTTCCCTGAGTAGATAGAGTGGCTTTGTGTGCTAGGTGTCCTATAGAGTCCAGTGGCTCAGCCTCCCCAGTTACCTGAGATGGACACTCTTGATGCACCCCTTTATGGGCTGTGTGCACAGTCTTGTTGTAGTTAAGCCTTGATTGTTGTTGGTATCACTGGGAGGAATTGACCTCCAGGGCAACTGGCTGTGAGGATCAGCTGTGTCTATGCCGGGAGAACTTCTGTGCTGGAGACACCCTTATGAGGAAAGACTTGCTTCAGTGGGGCTTTGGTATTCACTGAGTCTGCCCCCTGAGTATGTCCCTTATGGATCTGAGGAGTTGTAATCTGGATGGTCCCACTCAGACCCCTGGGTACACTGGCTCTTGGATCGCCAAGGAGGTACTAAGTTAGCCTCTGCCTGAGGCCACCCAGCAGGAGCTTCAGAGAGATCTGCAGATTCCTGCTCTTTGTTTGGGTTTTGAAGGTGCCCAGAGGAGGCCTAGCTGTGAAGCAATGCAAGCTGCTGTGGGGCCTTGGTCCTTCTTTTGGATGTTCTGGGTCTCACTGACTCAGCTGCAGTTTATTAGCTAAGTTTAGAATTCAAAGGACCAGGCCATTTATAAAAGCCTCTGCACTCAGCTTGGATGGGCAGAGTCTCGGGGTGGAGCAAACAGCAATGGCTTTGTGGGGCAGAATAGCATGGCAGAGCAAACAGCAATGGCTTCCCATTGGCCCTGCCCTAAGAAGCCCTTGGGTCTCAGTGTCCTGCAGTAATCGCTGCAAGCACCTCTGAGAGAAAGCCACTCTTGAGTTTCGCCTGCTGCCAGACAGTTTCTTCTTGAATGAGTCTGGGTCCCCAGAGTCTAACTTGGAATTGGAGTTCAGAGCAGTCGGGAGTTTTTTTTGTTTTTAAATATATTTGTTATTGATTTTTTACAGAGAGGAAGGGAGAGAGACAGAGAGCTAGAAACATCAACAAGAGAGAAACATCAATCAGCTGCCTCCTGCACACCCCCACCAGGGATGTGCCTGCAACCAAGGTACACACCTTTGACAGGAATCGAACCCAGGACCCTTCAGTCTGCAGGCTGACACTCTATCCACTGAGCCAAACCGGCCTTGGTAGTTGGGAGCTTTTGTCTTCCTCCCAATCGAGAAAGCCAAATGCGTACTCAGTTGCCAGTTCTCTCCGTGCTCACGCGCCTCTGTACCTCTGTACTTCCGCAGCTCCTCTGAGTCTCAGTTTACTTTTCTCTTCCCTTCTAGTTGTAGAATCTCCTCTTAGCCAGCCTTCCTGTGATTCTGGATGATGTCCATTTTGTCTTTTAGTTGTAGTTTTGAAATTGTTGTGTGAGGTAGCAGTTTAGGTGTTTACCTATGCTGTCATCTTGGTTTCTCCCCTCTTGTTGTATTTTTAAATGAGAATTTAAATGTTATTTTCCCTGGCTTTTCTTCCTGTCCACTGTGCTACAGTACTAAGTATAATACGAAAAATACAACTACATAGAAGGAAAAGATATCATGATTCTCTTGAGAGCCATTTGCGAATCAAGTTTATTTACGAATGATATGACATGAGGTCTTGGATTTGCTTCAAAATAATCTAGGAAGTAGTGGGAAGAATTGGATGGCATAATAGATAAAACAAGACTGGTCTTGGGATGATAATTATTGAAGCTGGGTGATATGCATTATACTAGTCTCTTTACTGTTGTTATGTATGCATTTTTCCATAATAAAGAACTTTTAAAAAGGCAAGTGGACAATAACAAGCTGACTCTCCTTTCAATACAGTAATTTATCTAAGGACTGTGTTTTCAGCTAGACTGCATGTTTTATCAGGACACAGACTAGAACTATCTTGTAGTATATATAGTTTCACTGTCTAGTACAGTACCTACATAGAGAAAATACTTGGAAAATGAAGATAGGGGGTTAATGATATGGCCTCTTGAAAACCAGAGGAAAGAAAACTTTCTTCTGATCATCTGATAACCTTGAGCTTCAAAGATGGTTCTCTGTGCTCCCTTTTGGGGATGATTAGAGCCAAGATAATGATCAGCTTCATACCTTTCATCTTTCAGTTAAAAGCCCCACATAGAAAGTAGTTAAGCACTACTTAGAGAAATTACATGTGGAGGTAGTCAGGGTACCTCCTCCTGATAGGACTGATTTCAGCTCCAGTTAGAGCAATCACAGAGCCCCCGGTAAACGCAGGTTCCTACATCCTCACTTCTCTACTCCTACCATACCCAGAAAGGTGCTCTGGGAATGCTGAGGCATGTTTTCAACCCAAAGGAGAACTGGATTCATTTTGTCTTGCTTAAGATGGTCTTACCTGAGCTAGATAAATAAAAATAAATGCCAGTCGCTCAAAAAAGGGAGTCTTAATAGCAAATTTAAAACAGAAATTTGCATAAACAATTTATCCTTGAAAAACACTGAAGTGAGAACAATACCTGAAAAATGTGTGATGCTCTACACAGACTTTCCATAATTTCTTAGCTGCTCGGTAACTGGGAAGTTTGAATCCGATGGTACTTTCATACTGTTCTTGCTATAAAAACACAAATAAACATTGAACACAAAGATTTGACCACAGTGATAAGGACCAGAGAAATATGGTGCTACAGAAAAGATCATCAAGAATAAAAAGAACATTCCTAAAGATAAATATTTGAAATATTTTCTTACTTACAAAAAGAAATTTACTCACCGAGGTGGCTGTTTCCACAACAAGGAAGCCAAGAGATGCAACTTATATTATTTATGCATCTTATTTTGCTCAGAAACACACACATACAAAATACATTTTTCTGGGTTATAATTAAGTTACCTTTTGATTGTCCAGACAGCGCTCTTTCTTAGTCATCATTTGCACTTGGGATACTAGATTACTTAATGCTCAGGGAATGAGATAGCAGATGACTCCCCCAATCAAACAGTATCATTTTGCAATTTTATTTATTTATTTATTTATTTAAGTAATAGGAGCTAAGGTTTGGCTCAGTGGATAGGGCATCGGCCTGAGGACTGAAGGGTCCCAGGTTTGATTCCGGTCAAGGGCATGTACCTCGGTTGCAGCATTGCAGGCTCCCAGGCCCTGGCCCTGTTTGGGGCTCATGCAGGAGGCAACCCATAGATATTTATCTCACATCAATATTTCTGTCTTTCCCTCTCTCTTCTACTCTCTCTAAAATCAATGGGAAAATATCCTTGGGTGAAGATTAAAAAAAATTTTTTTTTGAAGATGAAAGATTTTGGCTCAAACTAATTATTGAATTATTAATTGCCTTACCTTTTTTCCTTTAATTTATCATTAATTTATCTTAATACCTCTTTGACTGAAGCAAACCATATCCTGTGAGTCTTTTATCTCTTTGTTTCTACTTTAAGTATGCCTTTTAAGATGGAAAGGAAACTGACATTTATTTCTAGTGCCTATTATTGCCAAGATGCTATGACCAGATAATATTACACATGAAAAAACTGAGGTCAGACAAGTTACTTCTCAGTTTCATAGTTATGAAGTGGCATAACCAGAATTTCTTGGTTTCCACTAAGTCATGCTACTTCCAAATCATCTACTATAGTCATAATAGTACACTTATTGAAATCCTGTTGTTCCTGATTGCTTTCTTAAAGTAAGAATTCTGCATTTTTAGTGTATATTATATAGTTGACATTTAAAGAAACCAAAAACTCCAATTATCAAATTTATTAAAATGTGGGTGTGTATATGCGTGCCTTCCCACAAAAAATGATGGACTTGTATTCACTGTTCCTTGCCCCTAGAGTATGCATGGCACAACAAATACCTTCAGTAAGTATCTGTTGACTGAATGACTTTTGGTTTGAAACTCTTTGACAGAAAACAGATTGTTCTGTGAAAGGCACAGGTAGATAATTATGGTACTAAATCAATGCTTCAATAATCATTCTTATGAGATTTTTAAGACTGAACATCCAGTATTTCCATGCTCAAATAATGAGCCATTTTCACCAGCAGATGGTGATATATACACACACAAAAAAAAACCCTAGTATGTTTTCCAGCTTAGACCTTTTGCAACTCTCTTCTCATTTGATCTTCAAATCAACCCTGACAGAGTAGGTATTTTCCACCTTGAATGATAAAGAAGCTGAGTCTTAGATTTCTCCAGGGTCTTGTACTTAATAGGTGGCAGAGTAGGAGGTAGAACTTTTTAAAAATATTTAATTCCCACTTAAACAATTTCCCTCTATACATAATGACTATTTAATACAAAAGTTAAATGTGGTCAGCATTAGTATATCCTGAAACTTGCCCACCAACTAATAACTGAATTATCTGACAGAAAGTTAAACAACTCTATTAAAAACCTAGAACTTGAGTCTGGAATATATTCCCAGTAACTATTAGAAGCTATGCATAAAAAATACATTTTAATTAAATGAGTAAATAGATTGGTAGTACAAAACATGAATAACTTAAACTCCATAACTTAAAAACCTCATGCTACTCAATTTAAAACTATTTTCCATGAAGATTTTACCTGGAGTAAATAAGGAACAAGTTTATCAATGCAAATTTCACTTTTGGCTATGGTATATTTACTTACCTAAAGAGAAAAGCTCAGAAAACCAGTAGCAAGGAGGAAAACATTACAGGACTGATTGAGAAAATAGAAAATAGAATATCAGCTCCTGCATAATTAACTATAGAGAGACCTCTTAGATGACAGAACAAGAAAAACAGGAAGCGAAGAGATGTTTTAGACATGATATGTGTTTGATTGGGGGGCAGGGGAGAAATACAAATTCTATACCTCTCCAGGCCGAATCTTGATAAAAAAGCTGCTACGTTTATAAGAAATCTTCAGCACTTTGGGCCAAGGAAAGCGGTTAATTCTCAGCTTATCTTTGTAAACCAGAAGGCCACTAGAGCAGACACCTAGGATGATATCCACTCCCTCCAAGTCCTGAAAAAGAGAAGCATTAGCATTTCAGTCTTGAGCACAGTGCTTATCACACTGGTGACTTTACTAGAGAATCTGAAGCTATCAACAACCAAAAAGGGTTACAAAGCATACCATGAGTAATAAAGCTTAACCTAACAATAATAACCCATGAGACTATTTGGTCTATGTAAAAATGTCATTACTCTACCACATTAAAAAAAAAATCTACAATATTATTACCTATCACAAATATCTTTAAAATGTCTAAATCAGACACAATATTCTATTTCTGTAACTTGTTCCAAGGAAATAATTCAAATCACAGAAGACGCTTTATATATGAAAATATTCAGAATGTTGTAAGAGTGAAAAATTGGATATAACCTAAGTACCTAACCTCCAGGGTTAAATTATTGCCCATCCTTTGGTGCAATACAATGTGACCATTAAAATAATTACGTAGAATTTGGGAGATAAATGGGAAAATAATTGTTAAATGTTGAGTAAAATAAAATAGGTTAAAGCTGCATATATAATTTGATCACAACAATACAAAAAATATATATAGAAAAGAAAGATGAATATAGCAAAACATTAATGATATTCTTTAGTTGGTACAATTATGAGCAATATTTCATTTTAGCTTTCTATATTTTCCAATTAAAATAAATATGTATTTTTAAAAACATTTACATTTAACTAAACTAATACATGTATGTAAAAAATTCAAATACAGAAGTATGTAAAATAAAAAGTAAAACTCTATCCTCTCCTCCCACACTCCTTAACAGTAACCAGTAATCCTATCTAATAAAAGAGTAATATGCAAATTAACCATCGCTCAGATACACTAACAAGCCACACACACCAGCCAATCAGGAATGAGTATGCAAATTAACCCAAATAAGCTGTTGCAGACAGGAGGCTTGGGTTACCCTAGCGATGGAGGAAGCCAAGCTTTCCACACACCCTGGTGGGCCCCGGCCTCCACTCAGGGCTACAAAGTTTCAATTATAGAAGATAAATAAATCCCAACAAAAATGGCAGCAGCCATGGAGCTAGAGAGAGCAGAAGGCTTGAGTTGCCCCCGGCAATGGAGGGAGCCAAGCTTTCTACACACCTGGCCAGCCAAAGCTCCACTCAAGGCTATAAAGTTTCAATTATAGAAGATAAATAAATCCCAACAAAAATGGCTATGGCCAAGGGGCAAGCAGGAGTCTTGGCTCTGCTCAAGGCTACAAAGTTACAATTATAGAAGATAAATAAATCCCAGATACCAGGGCCTCCACTTGGGTCGCTGGGGAGTGTGGCCAGCCTGCAAACCACCACAGGCCCCTTGCCCAGGCCACCTCATACCCCAAGGGAACCCCCACCCTGACCTGGGATACCCTTCAGGGGAAACCAGCTGGCCTCCACCTGTGCACCAGGCCTCTATCCTATCTAATAAAAGAGTAATATGCAAGTTGATCATCACTCCACACAATAGCCAGCAGAGGAGGGCAGTTGGGAGGGACCAGGCCTTCAAGGAAAAGCAGTTGTGGGTGATCAGGCCAGCAGGAGAGGCAGTTGAGAGGGACCAAGCCTGCAAGGGAGGGCAGTTGGGAACAATCAAGCCTGGAAGGGAGGACAGTTAGGGGTAACCAGGTCGGCAGAGGAGGCAAGTTGGGGGTGACTGGGCCTGCAGGGAAGGGCAGTTGCGGGGGGGTGGGGTGGGAGGGGACCCAGGCCTGCAGGAGAAAGCAGTTGCAGAGGGACCAGGCCTCAGGGGAGGGCAGTTAGGGATGACCAGGCCCACAGGTTAGGGCAGTTAGAGCAAACAGGCTGGCAGGGGAGCAGTTAGGCATCCATCAGGCTGGCAGGCAGAAGCAGTTAGGGGCAATCAGGAAAGCAGGCAGGTGGGCAGTTGAGAGCCAGCAGTCCTGGATTGTGAGAGGAATGTACAACTGCCTGTTTAGGCCCAATCCTACTGGGCAGTTGGACATCCCTTGAGGGATCCCAGATTGGAGAGGGTGCAGGCTGGGCTGAGGACACACAACCCTGTGGACGAATTTCGTGCACTGTGCCTCTAGTAATTTGATAATTTCCAGGATTATCATCCTATTTTCTAGGCACATACAAATATGTTTGGGTAATACACACACACACACACACACACATTATTAGTAATCACTATAATATGTAATTATATGTATATCACCTATAATTAGGAAAACAACTAGAAAAAAATTACAATCCAGTCCTTAAGGGTGGAAATTGTATCTTAATCATTTCTGTATTACCCTAAATACTGTGTTACTGACAACATGCTCAATATATGTTTACCTTGAGTTTGTTACCTGCTTACATTATTACTATTCATAATTTATTATGACACATATCAGTAAATCTTTTGCTTCTGATTTACAAGAGTTTTGATTTAGATTGACAAATTAAAAAATTCCAAGTTATTTAGTAACAGAATACATTAGGTTTAAACCTTGAACCAGTAATATCAATTATGTCATTCGTTATTGGTGATTCTGAGGGAACATTTGCTTTTCTTTTGTCCAAGAAACACAGACATGAACATATTGTATATACTCTAAGAAGCAATATGGCTATATCACCACCATCACTACCTCTCAAAACTACTATGAATGACACAGAGCTCACACCCCATTTGCCTTACAACGCTCCTCCCATAAAACTGAGCCTCTGCCTCTAAAAATGCTTACCTTAATACTTCAAAAAGAGATACTCATTTACTTCTACAATGCTTATCTGTATATAAAAATTCTAGTAAACATTTGTGTTTTCATTTTGGCCTCTGAGGTCTAAAATACTCAAACCTATCACTATCGTAATCCCCAAATAATTACTACAGTAGCTATGGTAGCTGCCTATCCTATACATACACTGAGTGGCCAGATTATTATGATCTCTGAATGCATAATAATCTGGCCACTCAGTGTATATCCTATATAATAAAAGGCTAATATGCAAATTGTCCTCTTGACCAGGAGTTCGACCAGCAGGCAGACCGGCCAACCGTCCATGTCCCCTCCCCCTGGCCAAGCTGGCCAGACCCCCCTACCCCATGCACGAATTCATGCTCTGGGCTTCTAATACACACACACACACACACACACACACACACACATATATGTGAGAGATATATATATAACTGCTCCACTGCTGGCCTGATTGCCCCCAACTGCTCTCCCCTGCTGACCTGATCACCCCTAACTGCCCTCCCCTAACAGCCCAGTCACCCCCAACTGCCCTCCCTTGCTGGCCTGATTGCCCCTAACTGCCTCTGCCTTGACCCCCATCACCATGGCTTTGTCCGGAAGGAAGTCAGACATCAGGAAGATGGCCAGTCAATCCAGTCTAATTCCCATATTACCCTTTATTAGTATAGATACTATAGGATAGGATTGTTTAAATGGGCGGCGGGGGGGGGGGACTTTTTCAGCAGGAGGAAATGCTCTTTGCAGACAAAAATACATAATCCTTATATCTGGACTGATAGCCAGCCATATGCACTATACTGCCAAACTGGTTATTAAAAAATTGAACTGCTTTCTTACACCTTATACCAAACAGCTGTTGCTCTTAAAACTCCTCCTCAGCCCCCATCTTAGGTTCTGCCTTAGCAGTTCATCCAAGTTAGGTTCTTATTGGTAAGTTTCTATGCCAGTCAGCATCAAAAGCCCTGCCTCTTAGGCAGCCATTGGCTTCTTGTAGTTCACCCAAATTTGGTTCTGACTGGTTGGTTTCTATGCCAGTCAGTGTCAAAAGCTCCACCTCCTAGGAAGTCTTTGGCTCTTCTGGGAAATCCAGAATGCCCCGCTGACAGATGCCTTTCTCTTCGGGCCCTGACTCTCTCTCTCTCTCTCCCCCCGGGCCTGATCTGCAGAGGCTGCTGGATCAGGTCCTGCCTCTCTCTCCAGGCTTCTCTCTAGGCTTGATCCTCAGCCGCCACAGCAGCAGCGAGGTCATTAGGCCTCCAGCCTGGCCCCTGGCCAGAGGCTAACGACCTTGCTGTGCCCACCTTGCCCTGCCCACCCTCCACCACCCTGCTTGACTACCTGCTGCCAACCTTGCTGTGATAGGAGCTTGTGGGCCAACTGGTTGTCCACCTGGTCGTTTAGGTCATGATGGTCCTAGACTATTATTAGTAAAAATATAAAAGCTTAAGTGACTGGCCAACTAGTAGCTATGACATGCACTGACCACCAGATGGCAGATGCTCAACACAGGAGCAGAAACCACAGGCATAGAAAAATGGAACAGCCTGATGAATCTCATAGGGAAGTGGGAGGGGAGGAAGCGGGGGCTGGGGGGAGAAATTAACCAAAGATCTTATATGCATACTAGAGGCCTTGTACACAGATGCACTGGTGGGGTAACCTCAGCCTGGCCTTCAGGGATCAGACCAAAACTGACTCTCCAACATCCCCCGAGGGTTCCCAGATTGTGAGAGGGTGCAGGCCAGGCCAAGGGACCCCACCAGTGCACAAATCTATGCACTGGACCTCTAGTGTGCCAATAAACATTTTGCACAATTATCTTTTAAAAAATATATATTCTCTCATATGCCCCATGCCAGAGCAAGCTGTGGCCTCGAACCATTGCCTGACCTCTGCAATGGTTTAATAAAAATTTAAAAAATAGTTTTCTTTACATTTTAGAATGCAAGTAATGTGTATTTCATTCTTTACATGTGCAAATTTGAATTTTTTTAACAAGGCAGAAAGAGTAAACTGTTATTTATTTCCAAAAATGTTAATTTACTTGAATGTAATAATGAATTTTCCTGAATTTGTCTAATAAATAAATAAATAAATAAATAAAGTATATTTATTTCAGAGAGGAAGGGAGAGAGAGAAAGGGAGAAACATCAAGATAGAGAGAATCATTGATTGGCTGCCTCCAGCAGCCCCTCTATTAGGGATTGAACCTAAAACCTAGGCATGTGCCCTGACTGGGAATCAAAATGCGACCTCCTGGTTCATAAGCCAACACTCAACCACTGAGCAACACTAGCCAGGCTTTTTTTTTTTTTATGATAAAGTGATCATCCTTTCAAAAATCATGATAAGTGCCAAAACCGGTTTGGCTCAGTGGATAGAGCGTCGGCTTGGGGGCTGAAAAGTCCCGGGTTCGATTCCGGGCAAGGGCATGTATCTGGTTGTGGGCATATTCCCAGTAGGGGGCATGCAGGAGGCAGCTTATTGATGTCTCTCTCTCATCGATGTTTCTGGCTCTCTATCTCTCTCCCTTCCTCTCTGTGAAAAATCAATAAAATATATATATTTTTAAATCATGATAAATAAAGAAATTAACTTTATTACTATATAAACTTAATGTGAGAAAATTGCAGGTTTTTATAATTATTATGTTAAGTATACTAAATTATAAATATTATCCCCAAGTCAAGAAAGAACAGTGAGATAAAACATAGTTACATTTACATGCCTCTTTTCTTAAAGAAAAAAATTTAAATTAAATCTTAATAATCTATACACTGAGTGGCCAGATTATTATGATCTCTGAATGCATAATAATCTGACCACTCA
>JAAGEH010000030.1:1129719-1216179 GCA_011751065.1 Lasiurus cinereus | reverse complement strand
CTCATGCATGGGTGGGGTCTGGCCAGCCTGGCCAGGGGGAGGGGACATGGGTGGTTGGCCAGCCTGCCTGCTGGTTGAACTCCTGGTCGAGGGGACAATTTGCATATTATTATATAGAATATACAGAGAGTGACTAGATTATTATGTGTTCAGAGACCATAATAATCTGGCCACTCAGTGTATGTCTGCAACTCAAGGAAACTAAATTTCACCTAACTTAATTTCTACAAATGATTACTTATTTAGATAAGTAATCAAAACCTATAGTTAAAGGTTTCTTGACTAATTCTTTTCCTCATTTGGGTATTGAAAAACATATTAGTGCCTACATGTATATGTGTAAGCACAATCGAGAAGCAGAAATTATATAGAGCTCCAATTCAATGACTACATAACTGAGAATTTCCCAGATGTCCTTTTAAGTTCTTAAAGCCTGTAGGTACAACAATATCTCTCAATTATATGTTATGAAGAAACAATTTGCTTTAAAACATTTGGGAAAGGAACATGTTACCTGATTCCTCTATTCATCCCAGATAATTACTGAATCAACAGCCAGCCTCCAGCAGGAATTAAGAGCAAAACCAAACAATTTCAGTTCTGGAAGTATAGCTAGTCTAATATACTCATCTTCCTACCATCTTCTTTACAGATTCACAGATTACATAGATTCAAAGTTATAGTGCCTAGCCCCAAAACAATCTGGAACAACATCTTTAGGAAAACTACTAACATGCAATGAAATTGTAATAGAATTAATGTACTTTAAAGGAGAGACTTCAGATATCAGATATTCACATTGAGAGAAGCTTGAAAGGTCACTTTAGTCCAATCACCCAAGTAATTATATTGCCTATCATGGGATACCTCTGACAATAGAGAGCTCACTATCATATAAGGCAGCCCATCCCTTCTTTGAATAGCTTTGACTGTTAGACAATTTGTCAAACTATGCTGAACAGAATTTCCCTGAAGTTTACTTTACTGGCTCTAGTTTTATGTATTGGAGCCATAGTAAAATCTATATTTCACATACCAATCCTTTAAATGCTATTATATCTTCCCAACTTTCTCTTCTGGGGGCTAAGTATCCCTATTCCTTTGCTTATTTCTCATTGGAAATAGTTTTAAGTCCTCTCTTCATGCATCCTAGTTAAGTTCCTTTATGAAACACTGATCATTCCTTGAGCCCTTCCCCTCACAAACTCCTCAACCTCCCAGCCATTTCAGTAGCTGAAGATGAGAGAAGTCAAGCATCTACCCTTAAGTATTCATTCTATTAGGTTGTATTAAACAGAACTAGGATCAGAGCTCAAGTTTCCAATATCATAACCCAGTGGTTCTCAAATGCGCCACTACTGTTCATGCCATGTGCACTAGAATCACCTGGGAAGATTAATTAAGCAGATTGCTGGGTTCTACCCACAAAGTTTCTTATTCAGTAATTCAAGAATGAGGCCTAGAGTGTGCATTTCTAACAAGTTCCTCAATAATGCTAAATTGCTGATTCAGAGATCACACTTTGAGAACTACTACCTTAGGCCAATGGTTCTCAGATTCAAACATAGATGAGAATCATTTGGGATGCTTATTAAATCTAGAATTTTAGCTTTTCCTCCAAAATAATTCAGTAAATCTGGGAGGAGTTTAGGAATCTGCATAGTTAGTAAACACTCCAATTCGAACATATATGACATTGGCTGTGAAACATACGCAGATGCCAGGCAAAATTTTCAAATATATCTCTATTTTAGGAAAACGATTTCTTTTGCTCTAGCTGTTATATATTTTGATAGCTTGGATGCGAAACTTGAGTTCTAATAGTGGAATTACAAAGGGGCAATTCATTTTAATACTTGATATACTGATTGATTCAATCCATAGACCTAACAGTCTAACAAGAATTCTTCTCTCTTTAGAATGTTTTATAATAATAACGCCAGATAAAGGTTTGTGAGAAGTATTATATGGCACAGGTCTGATACATGCATGTTAATAAAGGCCAAAGTTATTACCTTTGCTTTATGAAGGTCAACACCATACATAGACAACTTTTTGGCATTCTCAAGAAATTCCAGGTCAGCTTGAGCTGGAGTCATGGACCTTTGAAAGAATACAAATTTAAAATATAAATTTAAAACTCTTTCAGTGTCACAGTGTCAACATTTGCAGTAATATTTGTATAATTGTGTTTTATATAAACATATAAACATATATACCAATGTGTATGTATAAGTCATAGTTCTGAAAGAAGAATATTATGGAAAATGACTCTTAAAATAAGATATCTTAGAACAATAGAAAGTCCACCAAAAAAGCTATCAGGAAAAAAAAAAATCCTACAAAAACAATTTCCTTAAAGCAGCCTCATCCACCATCAGTTCTGGCCCTTCCTCTCATCAGCCTTTTTCCCTACACACATGAACTCCTCCCACTAATTTTTCTTGCTAAAGGGGTAACTAAATTAAATCCTCTGAGGGCATGGTACAATTTACAATATCTTCTTAGCTGCTTTTTTCTCTCCATACCCCTGAATTGAGTTACTATGAAAATTAAACAGAAGAGCAGCTGAAGTTACTTAACTGGAGACTCTTAATGAGGACTCTTGATGGAAAAAAAATTCTAACAGATGGTGTTCCTGCCCACTGTTCTAAACAAAATAAATTGGTTAATAGAAGCATGTAGATAATGGAGCTGCTTTTTCTGTTATGATGTCTTCATTACTAGGCATATAATGAACTTGATTTGTTTGAAAACAATCAGTCTCACTGCCTACACACTCACTGTGATGGTCTTTCCTTCTTTTTAACTTTCTTTTTTCCCCAAAAAAAGATTTCATGAGCAGTTATGTTGAAGAGAAAGATATCACTCCTAGTGCTGCATAATTCAGACCAATCAAATATAACTTCACAGCAACAACAATGCACCCACAACCCCAAAGAAAAATCAAGGAAATGCCTGTTTCCCATAAGACTGCCTCGAGCAGCAGTGGCCTATTCATTTAACAGGAGGAAAAGTCTCTTTCAAGCCCCTGGGTCTTTACCCTCATTAAAAAGAACAAAGGGTTCCTTAGAATAACAACCAAAAAAAAAAAAAAATCTCAGGAGAGAGGAGCAGAATTGTTCATGTCACAGCCTCCCTGAATAAACTGCTTTTCACAACCCCTATACTGTCACACCTGAATTCTATTTATTAATGGATCTAAAATTGGAGAAAATTAAGACATTTACAAATCTGTATAGTTAAGTCATTAAAAACATAGGAAAGTTTTATAGTTTTTCCACCCCACATAAGTTATATAGATATGAGTCATTTCGTGGTTTTTGTAGTTACTAATATCTGTGGCTTGAATTTTAGGATTTTTAAAATATACACTGAGTGGCCAGATTATTATGCGTTCAGAGATCATAATAATCTGGCCACTCAGTGTATATATTTTTATTGATTTGAGAGAGAAAGGGAGAGGGAGAAAGAGATAGAAACATTAATGATGAGAATCTCAATTGGCTGCCTCCTGCACGCCCCTACCGAGGATCCAGTGCAACCAGGGCTTATGTCCTGATCAGAAGAAACTGTGACTTTTTGGTTCCTGGGTCAATGCTCAATCGCTCAATTGCTGAACCACACCTGGCTGGGCGAATTTTAGGATTTTGAAGCTGAAATGGAGCTTGAACATTGTCGAGTCCAACAATTTCATTTTGCTGATGAAAAACAATAGGCCCTGAGGGATCACATAGTCATGGGCAAGTTATGACTCCTTGTTTAAGGCAGCAGGATTTAGTTAGGACTCAAGTTATATTGCTTGAACTGGCTCCTACACTGAAAAAGTAGTGACCTGGTGTCTTCTTCAATATCTGAACCATAAAATCAAAATCAATATAATAATTACTTTTTTAGTTGCTGAATGAATGTGACTAATATGACAAAATTAGGTAATGGTTGTGAAACTGCTTTGTAAAATATAAATGTTTATTTTTTTTATTACAACAGTGATATATACCTTATGCAGCTCATAAAAGAGAAATAATTTTGACCATTTGAATTTGAAGGCAAATTTTAAAACAATTATGATAAAATATTCCCTATATGCACTCCTCCAATTCTAAGGGACAATAATGGGGTCGATCAATTTGAGTACAGATTTAAATTTCAAACTATGTGGTCAAATGCTTTTCTGAGTAAGCATGCTTTAAAATTGTATTATGGGCAGGTAGTAAGAAGAGATCTTTAAATTTAAAGATGTAACTTTCTACCCTAGCCAGTTTGGCTCAGTGGATAGTGTCAGCCTGCAGACTGAAGGGATACAGGTTCTATTCCTGTCAAGGGCACATGCCTGGGAGGGGTGGAAGAGAAGGGGAGGAGCTTGCAGGAGGCAACCAATCAATGATTCCCTCTCATCATTGATGTTCCTATCTCTCCCTCTTCCCTCCTCTCTGAAATCAATAAAAATATATTTTAAAAAATAAATAAATAAAAATAAAGATATAACTTTCCTGTTAGTTTAAAATAATTTAAAAATTTTGAAACACACTTAAACTTAAGTTACCTATAATATGAAAACTAATACAATGTAATGCTGAATGTAAACTGTAATTGAAAAGTAAATTTTTTTCAATTATACATATAACTACAAGTAATACTTTTCTGAACCATGAGAGTAAATTGTCAACCTGATGACCTATCACTTCCAAATATTTTAGTATGTAATTCCTACAAACAAGGACATTCTCCTTCATAACCTCAATATAGTTGTCAAAACTAGGAAATATTTTCTAAAATATATTCTTATTGATTTCAGAGAGGAAGGGAGGGGAAGAGAGAGAGAGATAGAAACATCAATGATGACGAAAAATCATCAATCGGCTGCCTCCAACACACCTCCTACTAGGGATTGAGCCTGCAACCTGGGCATCTGCCCTGACTAGGAATGGAACTGTGACCGCCTGGTTCATAGGTTGACACTCAATCACTGAGCCACACTGGCCGGGCAGGAAATATTAATACATACTGCTATCTAACCCCAGACTTCATTCAAGGTTAGCTCGTTTCAAAAATGTTCTGTATAGTCAACGGATCCAGATTAGCATCACAAATTTCATTTAGTTCATGTCTCTTTCGTCTCCTTTAGTCTGGAACAGTTCTTTAATCTTTGTTTCATAATCTTAACCTTTGGAAGATGAAAGAGAATCATTGATTGGCTGCCTCTTGCACGCCCCCTACTGGGGATGGAGACCATAACCCAGGCATGTGCCCTTGACTAGAATCAAACCTGGGATCATTTAGTCTGCAGGCCTACGCTCTATCCACTGAGCCAGACTGGCTAGAGCCATGGCCATCTTCTTCATCCTACTCAGGCTTCAACACCTTGTATCAGGTGCCACCCCTACAGGTGCCCTCCACCTGATGCAGGCCTCAGCCTCTGTGGATGCCTTTCTCATTCTGCTTTGCCAACTAACATATGACGGACCTCTTCATCCTAATTGAGCTCTGACTTTTCATGCCAGGCTGCACACTCATCCCCATGAACACTCTCCCCACCCTGCTTAGTCCTGAATATCGCCAGCCAGACTACCTTCCTGCATGTAGGACTATCTTGCTCTATCCCACCTATTGGTTTTAAAACAAAATTGCTTAAGGAAGCCTTTCTGATTATAAAAATCATATATGTTCATCATATAAGATTTGGAAAGCCTCATTAGAAACACAGGAAAAAAATCTCCTATAATCCCACCATCCACAGACATCTGTGCATGTAAATAAAACATTTTCTAAATGTAAACTCATATATCAAACAAAGTATTTTTAACTTACTATTTTAAAGATCATGGCTTTTCCCAGGTTTTCCAAGACTCTTGAAAGTAATAACAAATTAGCTGGGAAGAGATTAGATATCTCTAAACCATTAAGAGTACTGTCATGAATTTATTAAATACCACCTAATAATTTACTTCTTGAAAAGTACTGCAGCCTACAAAGTGCCTAACCAGGAAGCTTTGGCACTGGTTAACCATTAACTCTTGCTCAGTAAAAAGGAAAGTTAGAACAAAGTTTCCCTGTATTTATTTTGAGCAAGTGGGTCAGGATATATAGCCATTCAGTGAGTTCCATCGTTATGTGACAGACGTTTAATAATGTTTCTTACATCTCTTAATTAAGGACTGTGATTTCAAATAATTAAGGGGGACAACTGATAAGTCCTACTATCCATAAAGGAGGGCAATTAATTTTTAAGCTTGATGTGTTCATGTAAATTTAAAGTGTTAATTATACCTTCAAAGTCTCTGTCTGGGCACAGGGCCATTAATACGAGTTCTATGTAAGTGGCTATCTCTGCCTTATCTGAGGAGCAGGGTAGTATTTGCTTGTGCTTTTCCATGCCTAGTAAATGCTTCTGCCCAAGCAGAAGTTTCTTTGGATTGGTTAAAATGTCATGTTGTTGGACATATTAAAATCCCCATTTGGCCCTAGATGGTTTGGCTCAGTGGACAGAGCATTGACCTGCAGATTGAAGGGTCCTCAGTTCGATTCCAGTCAAGGGCATGTACCTCGGTGGCAGGCTCGATCCCTGGCCCTCTCACATTGATGTTTCTCTCTCTGTCTCTCCCCTTCTCTTCCATTCTCTAAAAAAATCAATGAAAAAAATATCCTCGTGTGAGGATTAAGAAAAAAAACAAACCTTCTATATATAACCAATTGGCTTTCTGTTTGTGTGGGTTACAAATTGTTCTAAAAAGGAGGAAGTAAATTCCAAGATGACAGACTGCAAAATGTTCTAGTCATGGAGATCCACTATTGTTCAATCTACCCATGTACCTAACAGAACATCAACTGAACCATATCCATTGGTCCTCAGATCATTTCACCTTTTGGAGTTTAAATTCAGTTAAATTCCGAAGCGGTGTCCTCTAAACCTAAACTCATATTCACCACATAAAATAGGGACAAGAATTATCATTATCCTAGCAAACATAAGAATTCTCACTGTATACTAATCATTATACTAAGCACTTTACATGAACTTTATGGTTTAACAATCATAAAATTCACATTATCACCCATATTTCTGAGATCAGAATACTGCAGCTTAGAGCACTTAAGCAACTTACTAAGAAAGCTAATAAGGAATGCGTCTGAATTCAAAGTAAGAGAGCCTGACTCCATGCTTCTGTCTTATTACCTAACGCAGTGGTTCTCAAAAAGTTTTTTACCTCAGGATCCCTTCATTCTCTTAACTATTATTGAGACTTCAAAAAGCTTTCCTTTATGTCAATGATTTTCAACCAGGTTTAAGCCTAACATATTTTGTTACTAAAATAACTTGAAATTCTTTAATTTATCAATCTAAATGAAGCAAAACTCTTGTAAGTCAGAAGCAAAGAATTTTTAAAACATGCAATACTTGACCTCTTTTCCCTTAGATTATTAAATTTAAAAAAAACACAACAACCAACACAACTATAGTGGTCCAATGTGAATGAATCACAATTATACCTACTTTTTTGAGCCACAGAATTTGAGTAATTAGTTTATGTGCCATGAGAGAAAAAAGGCTGAAAATTGCTGCTTTATGTGGGTTATTTCTATCAATATTTACTATATTAAAAATTAAAACTAACAAAAATTTATAATATATATTAAATCTTTAAAGAAAACTAAACTCATATTTAGCATAACTTTTTGTGTGAAAAATAACAATATTTTCTAAAAAGATAATAAAAAGGACATTGTTTTACATATTTACAAATTTTTAAGTCTTGATTCTCTTATCCACTTTTGCATTCAATTTGTTGTAATAAGTTGACTTTGTTATATGACATAATATATGATATAATATGTGTCTCACAAAGACACATAGTTAGAAAAGGATTTATAATTTTAAATAATCTTCTTTGATACTACACCAAAACGCAACAATAGCAGTTTCTTTAAGGTTAGTTGCAATACAAAATGTGAAAACATATCAATGAATTTTTATATTGTACTACTTTGATCTATTTTGTATTTTAAATAGCCCTTTTTTACCCATGCATGAGTTACATCATGCATTTCATATCTGAAAAACATTGGTTCACTGAGTAATAATGTCCATTTTCCAAATGTCGACACATTTCAGTGTATGATATTTAAAAAATCACATTTATTAAAATCACTACAACTTCCTCAGAAAAGCCTTTAAGAATTTGGAAATTGTCAAGATCATGGTGAGAAATACAAGTTTTCCAAAATTCCAATTTTCATTTGAAAGCTTGAATTTTATCATGAGCAACAAATACTGTGAATTGTTTACTAATCCTAAATGTACTGGCTCTCTTCACTTTTAAGAAAATGTCTTCCAAATAATCAAGTCTGAATAATCATAGTCATTTTTAAAATATATTTTTATTGATTTCAGAGAAGAAGGAAGAGGGAGAGATAGCAACATCATGATGAGAATCACTGATTGGCTGCCTCCTGCATGCCCCCTAACTGGGGATCAAGCCCACAACCTGTGTGTGTGTGTCCTTGACTGGAATTGAGCCTGGGACCCTTCAGTCTGCAGGCCAACACTCTGTCCACTGAGCAAACCCAGCTAGAGTCATAGTCATTTTTTCAAGTAAAAATGGTGTTCATAAAAAAGGTGGCCAGCCCTGTCCGGTTTGGTCAGTGGTTAGCAAGTCAGCCCTTGGGCCAAAGGGTTGTGGATTTGATTCCAGGTAAAGGACATGTAGCTCGGTTGCAGGTTTGATCCCAGCCCAGTTGGGGCGCATGCAAGAGGTAACCAATGTGTCTCTTGCATATCTTTCTCTCTCTCTCTTTCTCTCTCTCTCTCCCCCCCTCTCTCTCTTCCTCCTCCTCCCTTCTTCCTTCCCTCCCCCTCTCTTTCCCTCTCTCCATCCCTCTTCCCTCTCTTGCACTCTCTAAAGATCAATGGAAAAAATATCCCCAGGTGAAGATTTTAAAAAAAAGTGGCTAATTCAGCTCACAATTCAAAACAATTATGCAGATGCTTTCCTCAAGACAACTGTTGTACCTCAGTACAGTATATAGCAGAACTGCTTTGTGTGTAGGTCCTATTTAATCACAAAAAATATTACATAGAAATGTATTTAAGATTTAATAAAATTAATACTTTTTACTTCCTCATTAAGAAAATTTCTAAGTGAACTGGACCTTTCAGTATTATTTCTAACTTCAAGTTAAAAAATAAAATAAAAGTGCTTGTCTGTAAAGAATATAACAACCAGTACAGTTTGATGTCATTGCCTTTATTTGTGCTCCATCCATTTCAACACAGTGAACAAGGCAAATACCATCTTAGTATTGTTATAAAAATAATTTTAACCTTAAAAAAGTCTTGAAGGCCACAAGGGTGGCCTAACTCAAAAGGTGGTTACAAAGATTAAATGTGATATTGTATGTTAAGTGCTCAGCATATATCCGGCACATAATAATACACAATAATTAACTGCTTATAATCCTATATAATAAAAAGCTAATATGTCAGTTAAACCGAACAGCAGTGAGACTGTCCAGATGACCTTCTGGAGGAAGAGGGAGCTGCAAGGGCTGGCCGAGGCTGTGAGGGCCAGCCAGGTCTGCAAGGGCCGAGCGGCTTACATGAATTTTGTGCATCAGGCCTCTAGTTATTATGAGGATTTCGTAACAATACTACAAAGGAGAATCAAGCATTGATAACCTGAGATTCTATTATGATCAAATAACCATTAAAAAATCATCAGAGATTTAAAAAAATCATCAGAGATAGATTTAAGACATCAATCATAATCTGACACCCTGTGCTGTTTGGCTACACAGCAACAGTAAAGTATTTTCTTTTACTATTTTACTGATTGCCCAAGATTATACTATCAACAATAAAAATTATTTTTAAACTAAAGAGCATTCTCTTACAATCCTAACATTCTAACACATTAAATTACATTAACTGATTGTTTCTTTCTATTATTTGCTTTTGCATGGATATATGAGTGTGAATATATATATTTTATACATATAAAATTTTCTAGAATCATAATCAGAAATAAATAAAAAGTATTAAAATATACTTAAGGATAATGTAAGATCCTTAAGTTATAATCATTAACAAGTTGAAAATGGTATATTTAGGGGGTCCTAGATATTATTAGTGTTTCTTTAGAAATAGGTGACCCCATGAGAATAGGGTTATTCTTAGAAGGCTATTGCTATATAGGTTGTAGACTTAAAATCTTTATGATGTGTGTGACTGATGTACACTACAGGGGCAATAAGGCAGCCAGAACTGGGGCAACCTGAGTTAAAGGTCTCTTACTTGAAGCATCTCAATGTATGCAATCCTATTGGAACCACTCCACAGAAAACAAGATGGTTCAATTTCTAGACAGTATACTTGCTAGTACCATGTAAAGCCTATAAAACTATCCTGGATTTCTCAGCAGTGTGACCTTCTGGAACATCGTAACCTACTCATGCCAACCATAATTCAAGGTACTAATTCAAGGCCAAGATCAGACATTCACCTTAGTATGCTAAAGCAGCTTGCAAAATTTTGTTATAGCAAGTCAAATATGGGATGTATGGTAGAAAGAAACACAAATTATATTGGCACTTTAATATTAGCTAACATTTATTAAATTTTTATTATGTATTAAGTTTTTCCACACATTATCTTTCCTAATTCTATCAACCACCCTATTTCCTCTGAGGTAAATAATCTCCTCCAGACATATAAAAAACTCAAGGCTCAGAGAAATTAAATGAATGACCCAAAGTCTCAAGGCCAGGACCAAGCATAGCCAAAAATGTAATCCAGCTCACGATGACCATAAATCCTGCTTTTGATCAACATTACCAATTATTTCCATGAGAAAAAGCAGTAACTTTAATAAAGACTTTTAAAAATACCTCCAGGGGTTTCATCGACCCTCTGAAGTCTATCTATGTATATAGACCCCAAGTTAAGAAACCCTGTACTAGAATCTCAAGACACTTAATTATAAGTTTAAAATTTTTAAAAATAAGGTATAGCAATCCTACATAATAAAAAGCTAATATGCAAATTGACCAAATAGCAGAACAACTGGTTGCTATGATACACACTGACCACCCATGGGGCAGACACTCAATGCAAGAGCTGCCCCCTGGTGGTCACTGCACTCCCACAGGGGGAGTACTGCTCAGCCAGAAGCCTTGAGCTGGGCTCACAGCTGGTCAGCTCAGCAGCAGTGGTGGGAGCCTCTCCCGCCTCGTGCCTCCCACCTTCACAACAGCACTAAGGACGTCCAAATGACGACTTACACCCATGTGGGGAGCGGGCCTAAGCCATCCCTTGGACATCCTTCGAGGTCTCCCAGACTGTGAGAGGGTGCAGGCTAGGCTGAGGGACACTCCTCCCTATCCTCCCTATCCTCCCCCCGAGTGTATGATTTTGTGCACTGGGCTTCTAGTAATATTAATAGCTACCATTTATTGAGCACCCACTATGTGCCAGAGACACTGTGCCTAGTACTTCACATAAATTAGCTCATTTTGTTTTCTCCTGCAATGCAACACTCATTATTATAATGAGAAAACTGAGATCAGAGGACTTAAATGACTTAATAAATTAGGAGGGAATTGAGCTCATGGTGACTCATTCTATGGCACCAGTTCTCACTAAAGCAAACAGCAAATTAACACCAGGTAAAGGTTTTAAACTAACTGCCAAAACAAACACAGAACAAACCCTGGAGACATATTTACCTGTATGACTTATGCAGTTCCATGACTTTTTCTTCAAGTTCCTTGGTCTGATTTGGAGCCAGTTTAAAATCACTAACATAATCTGCACCATGGAGTTCAGGGTCATAATCGCCCAGCTCAGACTGGATGGTATAAGAACCTAATAATGCTAAAGTTGCAAAGGAACAGGGCAGACGTCCTGCAACTATGTCTTGTCGAAGTTGAAGACACAAATAATATCTATAGCCAAAAGAAAAAAGATGTTACTATGTCAGCAACAACAATTACAAAATAGAGAGAGAAAAAGGAAGAAGAGGGAAGCGAGAAGAAAAAAGAGAAGAGAGGGGAGAGTGGCATAGGTAAACACCTCAACTGCTGCCTCACACAACCATTTCAAAACTACAACTAAAAGACAAAACGGACAAAATCCAGAACCAAAGGAAGGCTGGCTGAGTGGAAATTCTACAACTAGAAGGAAAGAGAGGGGCTCATGGAGACTCAGAGGAGCTGCAGGAGGCAGAGATACTGAGACACGCACACAGAGAGGACTGGCAACTGAGTGTGCGACTGGCTTTCTCAAGCAGGAGGGAGACAAAAGTTCCCGACTGCTCTGAACTCCAGTTCTGGGCAAGACTCTGGGGACCCAGACTCATATGGGGTGAAACTGGACTATCAGGAAAGAGAAAAGCACACTGAGACTCAGAGGAACTGCGGAAGGCAGAGGTACCAAAACACACACACAAAGAGGACAGGCAACTGAGTGTGCGGCTGGCTTTCTCAAGCAGGAGGGAGACAAAAGCTCCGATGGCTCTGAACTCCAGTTCTGTGTGAGACTCTGGGAACCCAGACTCATTCAGGGAGAAACTGGGCTGTCTGGCAGTGGGCGTAACTCAAAGGTGGCTTTCTCTCAAAGGTGCTTACAGCGATTACCATGGGACACAGACACAGGGGCCTATTAGGACAGGGCTGATGGAAAACCAATGCTGTCTGCTCTGCCCTAAGACTCTGCCCATCCAAGCTGAGCACAGAGGCTTTTGCAAGTCTTGCCTCATAAGGGTATCTCCAGCACAGAAATTCTCCCAGAGTAGACACAGCTGATCCTCACAGCCAACTGGCATGGAGGTCAATTTCTCGCCTGATACCAACAACAATCAAGGCTTAACTACAAGATTGTGCACATAGCCCACAAAGGAGTGCACCAAGAGTGTCTGCTTCAGGTAACTGGGGAGGCTGAGCCACTGGGCCTATATAACACCTAGCACACAAAGCCACTCTATCAACTCAGGGAAGCAGCCAAAATGCACAGAGAGAGAAACAGATCACAAATGAAAGAAATGGAGGAAAAAAAATGACTGGATATAGAGTTCAAAACCATGGTTATAAGGTTTTTCAAGAATTTCCTAGAAAAGATGGATAAATTTAGCAAGACCCTCGAGGATATGAAAAAGGACCAACTAGAAATTAAGCATACACTGACTGAAATAAAAAATATTATACAGAGATCTAACAGCAGACTAGAAGAACATAAGAATGAAGTCAAAGATTTGAAATACAAAGAAGCAAAAAATATCCAATCAGAAAAGCAAAAAGAACAAAAGAATCCAAAAATGTGAAGATATTGTAAGGAGCCTCTGGGACAATTTCAAGCATACCAACATCAGAATTATGGGGGTGCCAGAAGAAGAGAGAGAGCAAGATACTGAAAACCTATTTGAAGAAATAATGACTGAAAACTTCCCCCACCTGGTAAAAGAAATACTTACAGGTCCAGGAAGCACACAGAACCCCAAACACAAGGAATCCAAAGAGGACCACACCAAAACACATCATCATTAAAATGCCAAGAGCAAAAGACAAACAGAAAATATTAAGAGCAGCAAGACAAAAACAGTTAGTTACCTACAATGGAGCACTCATATGACTGTCAGCTGATTTCTCAACAGAAACTATGTAGGCCAGATGGGAGTGGCAAGAAATATTCAACGTGATGAATAGCGAGAACCTACAACCAAGATTACTCTACCAGCAAAGCTATCATTCAGAATTGAAGGTCAGATAAAGAGCTTCCAGATAAGAAAAAGCTAAAGGAGTTCATCACCACCAGACCAGTATTATATGAAATGCTGAAAGGTATTTTTTAAGAAGAGGAAGAAGAAGAAAAAGGTAAAGATAAAAATTATGAACAACAAATACATACCTATCAACAAGTGAATCTAAAAACCAAGTGAATAAAAAATCTGATGAACAGAATAAACTGGTGAATATAGAACCAGGGGCATAGAAAGGGAGTGGACTAACAATTCTTGCAGGGCGGGGGGAAGAGGTGTGAGGGGTGCGGGAAGAGACGACAAAAATCGTACACCTATGGATGAGGACAGTGGGGGTTGGGGGAATAAGGACAGAGGGTGAGGTGGGAACCAAGTGGAGGGGAGCTATGGGGAAAAAAAAGAGGAACAATAAAGATTTATTAAATTAAAAAAAAAGAAATGAGAAGAGAGGGAAAAAAGTGATTAAGTAAATGTGAGATAATATTAATAATTGTTCAATCTAGGTAGTGGGTTTATGGTTGCTTTTTGTTCTTTTCTGTGTGTTTGAAAATTTCCCATGTTTTATTTTTTTAAACTGTAACTATGTTGGAGTCATTATTAGAAAGAAGTTTAGAAAGAGGGAAAGTCTGAAGGAGGTAAAAAAACTAATGTTTTGTTGAGTGCAATAAGAACCATACACATATTGACTCATCTAACTTTCATAAAAATAATTTGTGAGGGGGAGAATTATTGCTAAATTATAAGGTGAGGAGTCAGCCTCAAAAAGTAAGCTTGCTCATTGTTAGGTAGTAATAAAGGCTGGCTCTGAAATTGGGCCTTTTCACAATGCTTTGCCAAATGTAGACATTGCCCTTCATATTCAAAGATGGCATTATTGATATTTTCACTAGAATATGATCAGAAACTTTTTATCTTATGTTTAATAGCTCATCATTTTCCTTCAATTCTGAAGAGAAATTCCCAGAGTTTATGATAATGAGAATTACTTATTACATATTTAACTATTAGTAAGTTATTTACCTTGTTATATCTTCTGTTAACTGTGCTGGGTCAGGTGGATAAAATTTTACATTAAATGTGAAATTCCAAGGAATACCTGTAAAAATAAACGTAAAAGAATTTTATGCTTATGCCTAAGTTTCTGTTAGAAATACCTAAAAATATTCTATTTTTCCTGAGGTTTTAATATTTTCATGCTTTGTAAATGAAATATTTTTATAAAATTTGTTTAGATACCACTTAATAGGTAAAGTTTAGAGGGTCTAATTTTTATTTTATTCAACTTAATGTAGTTTTATTTATAAAATGCTAAAATATATAGGCAAAATAATAAGGAAACTTATAGGTGGACATGTTTATATCAATAGTTTTCAAAATATTATCTATATACTACTATGGGTGCTCAGAGGTCATATGAACGATCCATGAATTATTATTTATTTGTGTCATCTCTCAATATAGGCATACCTCATTTTATTGAACTTTGCTTTATTGCACTTTGTAGATAATGTGTTTTTGTTTGTTTTTGTTTTTTATAAATTAAAGATTTGTGGCAACCCCACATCAAGCAAGTCTATTGGCACCATTTTTCCAATAGGTTTAGATGATGGTTTGCATTTTTTAGGCAATAAAGTATTTTTTTTTAATTTTGTTTAAAGTCTTACATATGTCTCCATTTTTCCCCACTGACCTCTCCCTGGCCATGCCCAACCCCCGACCCCTCCCAGTACATGTCCTCACGCCCCTAGTGTGTGTCCATTGGTTGTGCTTATATGCATGCATATAAGTCCTTTGGTTGAATTCTTAACACCCCCACATCCCTCCCCTGCCTTCCCTCTGAGGTTTGACAATCTGTTTGATGCTTCTCTGTCTCTGGATCTACTTTTGTTTATCAGTTTATGTTGTTCATTATATCCCACAAATGAATGAGATCATGTGATATTTTCTTTCTCTGACTGACTTCCATCTATGCTGTTGTGAATGGTAAGAGTTCTTTATTTACAGCAGCATATTATTCCATTGTGTAGATGTACCACAGTTTTCTAATCCACTCATCTGCTGATGGGCATTTAGGCTGTTTCCAAATCTTAGCTATTGTAAATTATGGGGTACATATATACTTTCTGATTGGTGTTTCTCATTTCTTGGTTATATTCCTAGAAGTGGGATTACTGGGTCAAATGAGAAAACTCTGTTCTGTTTTCCACAATGGCTGTACTAGTCTGCATTCCCACCAGCAGTACATGAGGGTTCCTTTTTCTCCACATCCTTGCCAGCACTTGTTGTTTGTTGATTTCTTGCTGATAGCCATTCTGACAGGTGTGACATGGTACCTCATTGTCATTTTGATTTGCATCTCTCGGATGATTAGTGACTTTGAGCATGTTTTCATATGGCTCTTGGCCTTTTGTATGTCCACTTTCGAAAAGTGTCTATTTAGGTCCTTTGCCCATTTTTTAAATTGGATTGTTTATCTTCCTTTTGTAAAGATGTATAAGTTCTCTATAAATTTTGAAAATTAGAACCTTATCAGATATAACATTGGCAAGTATGTTCTCCCATGCAGTGGGCTTTTTTGATCGTTTCTTTTGCTGTGCAGAAGCTTTTTATTTTGATGTAGTCCCATTTGTTTATTTTATCCTTACTGTCTATTGCTGTAGGTGCTGTATCAGTAAAGATATTGCTCTGATATATTGCGAGTATGACCACCCCACGTTTGGGCTCCAGTTGCGAGTGCCCCACGTTGGCCTGCCAGTTGCAAGTGTCCCCCCCACGTCCCGTGTGGTTTAGGGTTCAGGTTCAGGGTTCGGGCTCTGGAGGAGGATGCAAACATATGAAAGAGACTAAAAAATATTAATTTGGAAATATTGGGGGCCAGGCAGGAGCTCAACTCAAAAGGGAAGGACTTCACCCCGCTCCTTGCTATCCCTTTTATTAAGACTATGGGTTCCATCCATAGCCTTTAGGCAGGCAATTCCAATAATAGCCAATCAGCAAGAATTTACATAAAACTAAAAGGTGGAAGTTGCCTAAACCGGTTTGGCTCCGTGGATAGAGCATCGGCGGGCGTTCGGACTGAAGGGTCCCAGGTTCGATTCCAGTCAAGGGCATGTACCTTGGTTGCGGGCACATCCCCAGTGGGGGGCGTGCAGGAGATGGCTGATTGATGTCTCTTTCTCATCAATGTTTCTAACTCTCTATCCCTCTCCCTTCCTCTCTGTAAAAAAATCAATAAAAATATATTTTAAAAGGTGGAAGTTGCTTAAGCTACCATTGTCTCAACTAGACAGTGGGTGGTTAGCTCTGACCTTTCAGAGCTTCAAGGTTGACCAGCCTTCCAGGTTCCTTGTCCACACCTCTCTGCTAGTGAGGCCAATGGGCGGCTTCCAACAATGTATGTCTACATTTTGCTGCCTGTGGATTCTTCTAAGATTTTTATGGTTTCCCGTCTTATGTTTAAGTCCTTTATCCATTTTGAACTCATTTTTGTGTATGTTGTAAGTTGGCGGTCTAGTTTCATTTTTTTTGCAGGTATCTGTCCAATTTTTCCAACAATCATTTATTGAAGAGACTGCCTTGACTCCATTGTATGCTCTTGCCTCCTTTGTTATACATAAATTGAGCATATGGCTTGGGTCGATTTCTGGCTTCTCTGTTCTGTTCCATTGGTCTATATGTCTTTTCTTGTGCCAGTACCATGCAGTTTTGAGAACAGTGGCTTTGTAATAAACTTGATATCTAGTATTGTGATCCCTCCAACTTTGTTCTTCTTTCTCAGGATTGCTGCAGCTATTCAGGGTCTTTTTTTTATTCCATATGAATTTTTTGATGAGTTTGTTCTAGGTCTATGAAGTATGCCCTGGGCCAATGCTCTAATCACTGAGAAAACTGTCTAGGGCTGATTGCATATTTATACTAAATACATATAAATATTAAATATCTATATTAAAACATGCTAAATACCTATTTATATTAGAACACACATATAAATACATATTTATATTAGAATACATGTTTGTGTGCACGTATATACACTCAAAACATCTGAAAAAAACACAAGGAATCGGTTAAAGGACAGAGGTGGTACTATTTCATTTACATCTTTTAATTTTAATTTTATACCATATATTTTATATTGTCTATTTTAAAGATTAATTTTAAAAACTATATATAGCATAATAATACATTATATAATATATAACAATTTATAGCATAGTTGTATTTGTGAAAGGTGAAATCTACATATGCCTACAAAAAAATCTTATAGACTATACCAATTTAATAGTGCTTAAATCTGGAGGACAAGATTAGGAGCCTTTTACTTTTTCGAGGATTAACTTTTATAATGCTGACATTTTCCACAATGATTAAATACTACTTGTATGATGAAAAATAATTAAAAAAAAACTTTTACAGCCCTAGCTGTTTTGGCTTCATGGACAGAGCTTCCGCCTGTGGAGTGAAGGGTCTCAGGTTCAATGCCAGTCAAGGGCACATGCCTGGGTTGTAGGCTCGATCCCTAGTAGGGTGTGTGCAGGAGGCGGCCGATTAATAATTCTCTCATCATTGATGTTTCTATCTCTCCCTCTCTTACTCTCCAAAATAAATAAATAAATAAATAAATAAATAAATAAATTTAAACTTCTGCAATAGATAAATATTAATCTTCTTTCTCTTTGGCTAATAAAATGCTTACATTTTGGTTCCCTATTAAAATTTGTTTTAGGAACACAGTTTTTCTTTCCTACGTTGAAATAAGGATTTTTTAATTCTTTTATAATTTAAGAAAAATGACAAACACTTAAAAGAGTTTTTTTCCTTAGCAAAAGGTTTTTTATAGCCAGAAAGATAATCTACCAGATATTCTTCTCTACTTATTATAAACTGTTTTAACATTTCTTCCTAAAGAATCTTCTTGCCGAAACTGGTTTGGCTCAGTGGATAGAGCGTCGGTCTGCGGACTGAAAGGTCCCAGGTTCGATTCAGGTCAAGGGCTTGTACCTTGGTTGCGGGCACATCCCCAGTAGGGGGTGTGCAAGAGGCAGCTGATCGATGTCTCTCGTCAATGTTTCTAACTCTCTATCCCTCTCCTTCCTCTCTGTAAAAAATCAATAAAATATATTTAAAAAAAAAGAATCTTCTTATATAACCATTTGTTCCTGAGTAAAACTGAATATTAAAAGTATTTTTATTGAAAGGGGTTAGGAGTTAAGTTTTTCTGGTCATGTTTCAAATATGCTGAGTACTTTTTTGACTTGCATTTTTTAAAATATATTTTATTGATTTTTTACAGAGAGGAAGGGAGAGAGATAGAGTTAGAAACATCGATTAGCTGCCTCCCGCACACCTTATACTGGGGACATGCCCAAACCAAGGTACATACCCTTGACTGGAATCAAACCCAGAACCCCGCAGCAGGCCGACGCTCCATTCACTGAGCCAAACCGGTTAGGACATTGACTTGCATTTTAAAACAAAATTTTATAGACTGGGAGCAAATATGGAGAGTTGCTAGTTCAAAGGAATATTTTATTTCTCTGTTTTAAGAAATCCTAATATATAAAAATCCAGGGGCTGTCACAACCAAAACAACCAGATGGATGACCAGATAGCAGGCTGCATGGAGCAACCAGGCTAGCAGGGGGGCAGTGAGGGGTGACCATGCTGGCAGAGGGGGACAGTTGGGGGTGACCAGGCTGGTGGGGGGGGGAGCAGTAAGGCAAGATCAGGGCCCCGGGGGCGGGGGGAGAGCTGGGGGCAACCAGGCCGGCAGAGGGGGCAGTTAAGGCGATCAGGCCAGCAGGCAGAGGTGGTTAGAGGTGATCAGGCTGGCATGGGAGGCAGTTAGGGGCGATCAGGCAGGCAGGCAAGTGAGCAGTTAGGAGCCAGAGATCGTGGGTTGTGAGAGGGATGTTTGACTACCGATTTAGGCCCAATCCCCACCATCAGGCCTAAACTGGCAGTCAGACATTCCCTGAGGGGTTCCAGATTGGAGAGGATGCAGGCTGGGGCTGAGGGGACTCACCCCCACCTCACCCCCTGCACAAATTTCATGTTTCAGGTCTCTAGTATAATTATAAATAGGATCTAAAGGAAAACATCTTACCATAATAAAAGTGTTTTCTTTTAAGAAACAAATAAAAAAATTTGTTTCCAGGTGATTAAAAGTTAAGACTTCTAATCATGATGAATAACATCTTTCAGTTCCTAGAAGCTTCCTCAAAATAAATTAAATTAAAAGGACATCTAGTCATAAATGGAGTGATGGGGAGAGAAAGTCTCTATCCTTTAGCCATCCCATTGGGCCTAGGACTATAAAATAACAATTATACTTTACTGACCTAGAAATATCTATTCCTAAACATTAGTTGGAGCAGGGTGTGCAGCAGTAATATGTTCTAGAAGGTTTGAAGCTAGGAGAAAGCCAAAATGTCAAAAGGATCATTGGCAAAAAATTTTTATTATCTATTCTTATACTTCAATTTGGAAGAAGAATGTTAAAAAGGGACAAAAAGAACTATAGACAGGAAAACATGGAGATGGTTAGAATGCAATAGTCCAAAACATTTTAAAAGGAACAGGATCAGGCAAGCATACTCCTAACTGAAGGCTGCTACAGTTTCAATCACTACCCTTTTGAGAATTGACTCCCCTATCCTTTTTCCCTTTTCATCTTTGTTCTTTTCCACCTTCTCTCAATCGTTCTTATCTTCCCCAACTTTGCCTAGTTGTAAAAAAAAAAAAAATCATCGAGATCTGACCTAGATCTCAACAATGTCCACCACTGCTGTATCTCTCTATTATGGAATCTCCTCCTTCCAGTGGAAGGCTTTATCTCAATTTCAAAGCCATCTACTATAGTCAGGATTCTAAAGTAACCCACAGCCAGAAAATGGTTGGAAATCCACTGACCTACTAAAAGAAAGAATTATACAAAAAGGCAATATTTACTTACCACGAACCTGCTTTTTTATTTCTTTGGCAGAATCCAGCCATGTCTATAAAAAGAAGAAAAGACATTCATACAGATTTCCAAAACATAAACAAGAGAGTGTCAGAAGCAGAATTACGGACCATCTTCCAACAGTGTCTCTAGGTCAACCTACATTTCCAATATTCTTGTATTAATTTCACATAGCGTAGAAATATGAAGCAAAGAAATATGAAGCCAGGCAACTGGGCTGGAATCCTAGTTCCACTACTTCCTAGCTGAGTGTCCCTTTTTAGGCATCTCTATACCTCAGTTTCCTCATCTATAGAACGAAATATTAGAAGTGCCTATCTCATAGAGTTATGAAGATTAAATGAATTGATATATGTAAAGCTCTTAGTAAATAAGAAATGCTAAATAAGCACTTATTTTTATTACACTATAAAAACTAGTAGAGTACTTATAACCAGAGTTATTGACATCACTCAGATCTTATTTTTTCATCTTTTCTATGTCAGCACAGCATCTGGTACATGGTTCGTACTCAGTTAATGTTTACTGAATGACTATTTTGTTTCCCCTGACTATTCTTGACCACATTAATCTCTCCCTTCACTGCTTTCCAATCCCACTTAAAATCTGTCCACCAGTGTGGTGAACCATACAAAATAATTTTATGTGAAAAGAGCCTCACCCTTAACACATCTTTCATAGGCTCCTTGGGAAACATTTAAAGACAGAAAGTTCTAAATTGAATTGCTTCAAAGATTATATTGACGTAAGATGCATATAGAAAAGGACATAAATTATCAAAGCAAATATATAACAACACTAGAGGCCCAGTGAATGAATTTGTGCACAGGTGGGGACTGGCTGGCCCTGTCCCAATTGGGGTAAGAGGGCCAATCAGGGCTGGGGCTGGCTGGAGGGAGGGGCCATGGGAGGTTGGCCAGCAGGCCCACCTCTAATAGGGGTGAGGAGGCCGATTGGGGGCAGGGCTGGCCAGGAAGAGAGGCCACGGGTATTGGCCAGTGGGAGGGAGAGGCAGCAGGAGATTGACAAGCTGGCCCTGCTCCCTCTCCTCCTACAGTGCACATGATAGTAACTGGTCATCCCAGTCATTCTGATTGCTTAGGGTTTTATATATATAGACTTGAGGCCCAGGCATGAAATTCGTGCATGAAGGTGTGTGTCCTTCAGCCCAGCTTGCTCCCTCTTCAATCTGGGACCCCTTGTGGGATGTCTGACTGCCCGTTTAGGCCAATCCTAAACAGGCAGTCGGACATCCCTCTCACAATCCAGGACTACTGGCTCCCAACTGCTCGCCTGCCTGCCTTCCTGATTGCCCCTAACTGCTCTGCCTGCCAGCTTGATCACCCCCTAACCACCCTCCTGCCAGCCTGATTGATGCCTAACTGCTCCCCTGCCAGCCTATTTGCTCCTAACTGCCCTCCCCTGTGGGCCTGGTCCCCCCCTCAACTGCCCCCCTCTGCAGGACTGGGTCCCCCCAACTGCCTTTCCCTGCAGGCCCGGTCACCCCCAACTTCCCTCCTCTGCCGGCTGGTAACCCCTAACTGCCCTCCCTTGCAGGCCTTGTCCCTCCCAAATGCCCTCCCCTGTTGGCCTGATTGCCTACAACTGCCCTCCCTTGCAAGCCTGGTCCTTGCCAAATGCCCTCTACTGCTGACCATCTTGTGTCCACATGGGGGCAGGATCTTTTGACCACATGGGGCAGTCATCTTGTGTGTTGGAGTGATGGTCAATCTGCATATTACTCTTTTATTAGATAGGATAGAGGCCTGGTGCATGGGTAGGGGCCAGCTAATTTGCCCTGAAGAGTGTCCTGGATCAGGGTGGGTGTTCCCTTGGGGTGTGGGGTGGCCTGGGCGAGGGGCTTGTGGTGATTTGTAGGCTGGCCACGCCCCCTAGAGACCCAAGAGGAGGCCCTGGTATCTGGGATTTATTTATCTTCTACAATTGAAACTTTGTAGCCTGGAGTAGAGCTAAGCCTTCTGCTTGCACAGCCATTGAAACTTAGTTGCCTTAAGTGTCAACCAGGGTGTGCGAAAAGCTTGGCTTCCTCCATTGCCAGAGGAACCCAAGCCTCTCTCATGCTCTCTCTGTGGCCGTCACCATCTTGGTTGGGTTAATTTGCATACTCACTCTGATTGGCTGGTGGGTGCAGAATTACAGTCAATCTGCATATTGTTCTTTTATTAGATAGGATTACCAGTATCCCAGGACCTCCTCTCACACCTCTTTCCAATATCTCTCCATTCCCTCCACTAAAAAGTTTAAAATTGAATTTTAGGGGTATTTAGACAAGAGAAGTAAGGTGTTCCCTCTTCACTCTCTACCAACAAGGGCAAAGCAAAGGTGACCATCCCATTTGCCCCACTGAAGAAATGAGCTTGAACACCACAATCTTCTATTTAACTGTATACCACTTTAACTCTTATATAAAGACTACAGCCTAGTGCACAACATTCATGCACTGGGGGAGAAGGGTCCCTCAGTCCAGCTTGGGCCCTTTCGCAGTCCAGGAGCCCTTGGGGCATGTCCAACTGACAGCTTAGGCCCACAGTTGGATATCCTTAGTGCTGCCACAGAGGCTGGAGAGGTTCCCACTACCACTGCTGAGATCACTGGCCGTCAGCCTGGCTTGTGGCTGAGTAATGCTCCCCCTATGGGAGTGCACTGACCACCAGGGTGCAACTCCTGCATTGAGTGTCTGCCCCCTGGTGGTCAGTGCGTGTCATAGCAACCGGTCATTCCACCATTGGGTCAATTTGCATATTACCCTTTTATTATATAGAATAGTCACTATAACAGAAAATAAGCACAAGAGTGAGGATTAGTTTCCTTTTATCTCCCCTGCTTTTATAATTACCACAGCTGATTAAGAAATATATGTTAAAAATAATACAATATAAAATTAATCTATAGTATAAAACTAGGCACACATTTGCCTAAGCCCTGTCAGAAAGGGGGTAAACTGGGTGTTTCTTCTTTGTCTCTCATTAAGACCAAAGAACTTTAAGTTGTTTATAGACATTATAGTGAAAGTGATCTAGATTTCACTGCTTACATGTTTTAAAAAGCCACATTTAGACCGGCTAGAGTGGGTCAGTGGGTAAGCATCAACCCATGAACCAGGAGATCATGGTTCAATTCCTGGTCAGGGAACATGCCCAGGTTGCAGACTCTATCCCCAGTAGGTTCTATCCTGCAGGAGGCATTCAGGAGGCAGCCAATCAATGATTTTCATGCCATCACTGATGTTTCTCTCTCTCTCTCCCTTCCTCTCTCTGAAATTAATAAAAACATATTTTAAAAATAAACAAGTCCACTACTGATGTCAACCCAGATCTTCCAAGTAAAAGATAAGATCCCCAAAATGGCCTCCTTACTCAGCAACTATGTTAATTTGAGTCTTTCTCATTTACCAGACAGTAAAGACACAATCACAACTGGCATTTGCCCATCAAAGCCAGTCATGAATCAATGGAACACAATCCATCCTTTCAGGGAATTATAAATTAAATTCCTCACACTTTTTAAAAATATATATATTTTATTGATTTTTTATAGAGAGAAAGGGAGAGAGATAGAAAGTCAGAAACATTGATGAGAGAGAGCCATCGATCAGCCGCCTCCTGCATGCCCCACACTGGAGATGTGCCCGCAACCAAGGTACATGCCCCCAACCGGAATCGAACCCGGGACCTTTTAGTCCGCAAGCCAACGCTCTATCCACTGAGCCAAGCCGGTCTCGGCAAATTCCTCACACTCTTAATGTAATATTCATTATACTGGTATTTGCTATTTACCTTTGAAAGGTGGTTTTCCTACTCCTAAGGTAAAATAATTCATCCACACATTCATCTATTACTCTATTCTTCACTCCCTATAGTAAGCCAGGCTGGATGGCTTCTAGCTCCTCCAATGCTACTCTCTCCACTCCAGGCCTTTCCCTCTCCACTTCACTACCCCAATTTATCCCTCAGGTCTCAGCTTACGCATCAGCTGTCCAGAGAGGACTTCCCTGACTACACTCTCCCATAACGTCTTATACCTCCATTTGTATGACTCATCACACTCCACTGTAAGCTCCAGAGGGCAAGGACCATGTCTACCTAGTCACAGCTATATCCATATCATCTAGTACAGCACCTGCAAATACTTGTGAAACTGAATTAAAGTCTTCATCATTAAATTTTGAGCTAAATATTTGTAATTTTCAGTTAATTTGCCCAGGAAATAATTCAAGTTTTCTGAAGTAAATAAATATTTGACTTCTGCCTGGCCAGCATGGCTTAGTGGTTGAGCATTAATCTATGAACCAGGAGGTCATGATTCAATTCCCTGTCAGGGTTTATGCCTGGTTGTGGACTCGATCTCCATCCAGTATGGGATGTGCAGGAGGCAGCCGATCATTAGTTCTCTCTCATGATTGATGTTTCTAACTCTCTCTTCCCCTCTGAAATCAATAAAAATATACATTTTTTAAAAATCCTTTACTTTTAACCTTTCTTCCCTCCTCCATGTTTTCACACTTTTTTTATTTCCTTCAATTAACTTTACTGGCTTTCTTTTAGGTTGGAACAAAATGTTGTTTCATTGTATAAATATTTTAGCAATATGGGGATTTTATTCTCTTTTATAATGTTACTTTCAAATTATAAGTATGCAGTGGAAAAAGTAGGTTTAAGTTGTTCATATGAAAAATAATACAATAATAAGTAATAATACAAGAATAAACTCTGTGCTTTGCATACTCCCAACTACCAGCCTACTTTTGCCAATCCCTGTATATCATAATTATCCTATAATTATAGTAGAACAATTATGACAGAACTATCCATTCAACAAATATCCTATATAAGAAAGAGGTAATATACAAATTGACCCTTATGCCCTCACATCACAAAATGGCCACTCCCACACTGTCACAAGATGGCTGCCCCCAAATTGTCACAAGATGGTCACCTCCACATCATCATAAAATGGCCACCCCCAATTGTCATAAGATGGCTGGCAGGGGAGGGCAGTTGGGGGTGACCAGGCCTGCAGGGGAGGGCAGTTGGGGCGGACCAGGACTACAGAGGAGAGCAGTTTGGGGTGATCAGGCCAGCAGGGAAGGGCAGCTGGAGGCAATCAAGCCATCAGGGGAGCAGTTAGGTGTCAATTAGGCCAGCAGAGGAGCAGTTAGGGGGCGATCAGGCTGGTAGGCAGGTGAGTGGTTAGAAGCCAGCAATCCCAGATTTTGAGAGGGATCCCAGATTGGAGAGGGTGCAGGCTGGGCTGAAGAACAACCCCCCCCCCCGTGCACTAATTTTGTGCACTGGGCCTCTAGTTTATTATAAACCTGCTACATACAAGATCAAATGCTAATTGCATAATACATAAAGTTATTGGTCTACACTTGCTAATCAGGATATCAAAGTTCTATACTTTGCCTGTGTTTTAAAAGTAAACAATGGATACTTTCAATGATGAAATAACAAAGCAGCAATGATACTTTTTCTTTAAAATGTTCATTCTAGTCTAGAGAAATAAGAAAAACTCTAAGTATACCATGTCTTGGAGAGGCAGACATAAATACATTAATTAACAACACAGCTTCTTACATTTTCAGCAATTTCCTCACCTTGGAGGTTTCATTATCCCAAATGGCTAGACCAAAGTAGTCTTCTTCCAAAAGATTGAGGTGCTCACACACTCGCTTAAGTAAATCTTGTCCTTTTGCATGTTTCTGCAAAAATATACATATTTTAGTTAAGGTTTCCTCTTACTCCTGCATTCATCACCAATAAAATAAAATGTCATTTTCCAATTTTCTTTTTTATCTAGTTTTAAAAATAGCTAATAGTTAACATTTTCAAGTGGCTTATACAGTATAAGTAGAACAATGTGAGTTATAAAAATCTTACTTCATAATTTGTCTACTTAAACATGCAGCACACTTATAATGGCTTGGAAATAATGCTACAATTCAAAGCAAAATTTCAGCTTCCTTCCAACTACCGCCACCCCTTCACTTCCTTCTTAAACATAACATTCTTTATTTTTTGGTACAATATTTCCTGAGCTTGCTATGGGCTGCTGTCAGTCATCATGACCATCTGAATTAACTGAACCAATTGTTGACATTAACAGTTAGTGGCTATGGAAATTATTACTCTCTATCATTCTCAGACCAAATTCCCAAGAGAATAAACTATGTCTCAAGTCCATTCAATCTTTTTCAGAAAAATACATAAAGTGTAAAACTCTAGATACCTGCTTATATTAACTACTGCAGTTGCTCTTTCAGATGTGTTACGAATCATTTTCTTAATATCTATTTACCTAGAAAATAAATGATTGCCAAATGTGGGTACTTATATTCGTATTTATAGTGAGGAAATGCCCTCGCTGAGATTTAGAGTAAAAAAATCCTGGCTCCTCCATACATTAGCTAAATAACCTGAGTCCATTTAATACTCTTTCTGAACATTACCTTTTGCATTTACACCAATCCTACTTATTGACACTAATAGTAGAAGGGGTAGGGGTAGAGTCAAATGTGCCAATTAATGCCTTCTGATAAATATATTTTTTAAATGTCAAAAAACTAGAAATAATTTTGGAACATATACATGGCTTGTCCTTCTCTCAATTAGCTGAGTTATTTTTAATGACTATTAGTAATTCATATAGATGTTAACTCACTTTCAGACTTAACCCATTTATATTACATCATTTTCTTACCTATGTTTTCACTCTAAATGACAGAGATGATTTGGGAATTCTTCATAACAACTGCTTTATATCAAGCATATAATTGACAATTACGGCTCTAGTTTAAAAAATAGCTAAGATTTTTAAGGATTTTAACTTGCCTTGAAGGAGCAAAAGAGTAACTGAATAATTCCCAATTTTATTCAATGTTAATTCAATTTTTTGTTCTTTCAGAAAATAGAGAATTTTAAGAAATGGTATTACTTGATTTAAATTTTTTATATCTTATATAATGGGGATAAAGAAACACATTAAACTAAAGCTTATCAGGTTTAGAGAAGAGAGCAGATGTGAACACAGTAATTTTTTTTTACAAATGTAATTATGGAAATAGCTGGATCTAATACCAGAAATTGAAGTATCCTAGGAAATTTAGTCATGGAAGGTCACTCTATAAATAACAAACCTATTTAAAAAACAAAACAAAATTGTTTTGGCCTGGCTGGTGTGGATCAGTTGGTTGGGCATTATGCCATGCACCAAAAGACTGTCAGTTCAATTCCCACTCAAGGCACATATGCCTGGGTTGCAGGCTCAATCCCCAATGGCGGAGCATGCAAGAGGCAGCCTTTTGATATTTTGCTCTCACATCAATGTTTCTCTCTCTCTCCCTGTCTCTTGTTTTCTCTAAAAATTAATAAAAGTATTTTTTAAATTTGTTTTGATTATAAAAGTAATACATGCTCAATTCACAAGATTTGACAGATGCAGAAAAAAAAAAACCTGAAGAGACTCACTCCTCATCCTCCCACATCTCTACCTCCAGAAAAATCATTTTTAACATTTAAGCCCATAGAAATTGTCATTATACCGGGTCTTATCTCAGGCCACACATGATACCACTACATGAAATAATTTGTAAGAATTCTAACTACTGAAACTTAAAATGTACTTACTTCTACAACACATTCATAAACTGTGTCATCCAACAAAGAAACCTTGCAATGCATGTTTCTGTGTCTTCTGATTGATTTCTGGGAAGCTTTTAATTCTCTTTCTGCTTTTGATTCAGGGCTTTCTTCTTTCACTTCTATTTTAGAGCACTCTTCAACTCCTCCTTCTTCCTTAGTTTCAAAATCTGGATCTTCTGTGTGTTCTTCCTGAGCAGGCTACATATGCATGACATCACCAAGTCAATAATAAAGACATTTTACAAAGCATGCTGTATGTACTTCTATCCATACTAATGCTCCCAATAAAAGCACTAACTGAAGAAGAAAAACTGTTGAAACAAATATAAGTAATGCTGATATTAAATAATTATTTTTCTATAAAAGATATTATGATCTCCCAAAAGAACTACAGACTCTTCTATTCTTAAAACTGTGTAACAGAAGGTAGAATCCCATCTTTCAAATCAATAAATGAAGGTTTCAGGTGAATTAGAGGATACCTGTCTGTTGCTTTCGGCATTATATATTCTTCCTGATTATGCCATTATATAATTTTAAAACCTATCAAATTTTAACATCTCTGTGCCATGCTCCTTAATTTTAACAAAGTAATCTAATGAACTGCAAAATGAAATATGATTTGTCACATATTCAAAATTTTATGAATAACTAAGAGGGATTCTTGGGACCAATTTTAGAGCATAAAGCAACATATGTAGTAGGCTAACTGTAACTACCAAGTAACTGATATTAGGTATCAATCATGATAAATACAAAGAAGGATCAAAGAAGCAAGAGACAAATTGAATATGGGTCTCCTGGGGCCTGAACTGTTATGAGGCTAATTTTTTTTTTACCTCTATCTATCTTTGAATGTATCTTCATATAATTTACATTTATATCTCAAAGCAATACTAAGTGGAATAAGTTTTTGGCAGACTTTTTTCAAGCACATCAAAATCCTTTTCATTTAAAAGAATACATGGCTGACTTTTAGGGGAAAAAAATTAATTATTTGGCTCCTGCATTACATATTGAAAGAGGTCTGTTTAAACGGATCCTTTCAAACCTCATGACCCTCTTAAATGTTACCTCTTCAGAAAGGCCTTCCTTGGCTATCCTAACTCTCCTATTCTTCACATCAGTACCTTCTGTGTTGCCTTCATAACATTATGATAAATAATTATTTTGTATTTACCATTTTTGTCTCCTCCATTAGACTATAAAGTCGTCAAGCGTAGGGATATTTATTTTATAAAATAAAGCAAACATTTACATAACAATTACAAAAGCATTGCTAATATGAACTCATTTTATGCTCATAAAAACCTCTGGAGAGGTTACTATTATCCCCATTTGACAGATAAGAAACTGAAGCCAGCCGAAACCGGTTTGGCTCAGTGGATAGAGCGTTGGCCTGCGGACTGAAAGGTCCCAGGTTCGATTTCGGTCAAGGGCATGTATCCTGGTTGCAGGCACATCCCCAGTAGGGGGCGTGCAGGAGGCAGCTGATCGATGTCTCTCTCTCATCTATGTTTCTAACTCTCTATCCCTCTCCTTTCCTCTCAGTAAAAAATCAATAACAAATATATTTAAAAAAGAAAAGAAAAGAAAAGAAACTGAAGCCAGAGAAATTCACATAACTTGGGATCATACAGTTAATAAGTCACATATCAGTCTGGCTCCAAAATTCATGATACCAAACTTCTTCACCATATTATAGATCTTATTTAATAATGTATATTCAGCTTAGGGCCTGGTACACATAGTAGGTTTTCAATAAACAATTGTTTAATTAATAAATAAATATTAAAAACTGACACATGGCTTTCAACAAAATCCAAGGCACTCTAGATGAAAAATGGTACAGCCCTTTAAGATAAACTCACTTTGTTAAAAATTCTGAAGAGAAAAGAACCATGCAAATGAAATTCTCCTACATGTAAGAAATACAGTTAGTGCATATAAGACTAATCAATGGACATAGACCACAGGGGCGCACCCCCCCCACTGGGGGGGGGATTAGAGAGCAATGGAGGAATAAGGACACATATGTAATATCTTAATCAATAAAGAAATTAAATTAAAAAAAGAAATATGGTTAAGCAATAAGGTTCTGATCCACAATGTTGAGATTTTAAATACTAGCTTCCATAAAGCCCTAAATAGTTTGCTCCTTTAAACAATACTCTCTTGAATTTTTATTTATTTTGTTTATGTTTCTTTATATGTAGAAAATCCCTAAACACAATTTATCCCAATTCTGAATTAATGAAATTTCAATGAATGAGATTTTAATTAAGTCTAGAATTAATTCTGTCATGTGTTTCAACTTAGACAAATGAACAAATCCAGAGCTCATGTTATTACACTACAAATGCTATGATCTTTAGACAAAATAACCCTGATTAAATGCTAACTAGAATAAGATGGATTTTCCCCTACATCAAGCAAAGGACCAAAAAAAAGCAGTTAATAACCTCTTGAAAGTACCAGACTTACTGAAAGAGGGTAGAATTTAACTACTGGTACTCTTCAAATAAAATTAACAATATTAAGATATGTAGTGTATCTTTGCCTTTACTGAGAACAATAACTAACATTGAGTGCTTACTAAATGCCAGGCAATGAGTTGAGATTTTACATGTTTATCTCTTTTAATCCTCATAATTGCCAAGTGAGGTGGATATTATTATCCTCAGGGGAGGAAAATGATAAAGCAAAAGTATCACTTCTCTATGATTTGAACCCTCTAGTCTGATTTCATAGCCTGCATTCTTAACTATTACACTATATACTAAATCGTATGTTCAATCTTGTTTTACTACTAGCAAGTATGTAATTACAGCTTTATCTTAAATTTTACTCTTAGCATGTTTATTATACAATATTTCTCAAAATACATGTAATACTTTAGAAAATTCTAATAAAACTGTATAGCCCAAACCTGAGACCTATGATCTATATATATAAAAGCCTAAGCGACTATTAGGACCAGTCAACAGGTCGACTGGTTAACCAGTCGCTACGATGCACCAGGGGCAGATACTCAATTCAGGAGCTGCCCCCTGGTGTTCAGTGCACTCCTACAGTCAACCTTTCATGGCCTGCCAACTTCCCATAGTCCCTCCTCCCTGGCAGCCCTGATCAGCCCCAATAGGCCCTGATCGCTGGCCAGGCTGAGGGACCCCACCTCTACACAAATTCGTGCACCGGGCCTCTAGTAAAAATACATAGGACTTAGACTTTTTCTATGCAGATAATACTCACATGCTTCAGAAATAAAAAGACTGAAAATTTCCCCATGTTTTTTAGACAAATGAACAAATCCAGAGCTCATGTTAATTACACTATGACACAATTAAGACCTCAAATTACTATATATTACAATGGTGAAATAAAGACCTAGACTTTCTCATCTGTATCTTATACTCTGTGGTAATATGATCCAGTTGGAAAAGATGACAAAAATAAGGCAGGCATGGTTCAAATTTATCACATACCTCTGGATGGCTTGAATCTATCTCATGGCTTTAATGAGATTTCCATTAAAAAATCATGTCTGCTGATAACTATCCCATTCCTAATAATTCCAACAAAATTAACTCTAAATCACCTTATTCTTTTTTCCCTTTTATTAAATATCATGGATATGTTCCACAATAGCAGTAAAATGACAAAGAGGCTGAATAAATTCATTTGATAAGTTCTTTCCTTTCATTTTGTTTTCTTTGATTTATACCGTATAAGTATCTTTTAAAAATCAAGTTTCCATTGACTACATTAATTTCTTTTTATCTTTTAAAATTTTATATTTTAATTATAGTTTACATTCAGTATTATTTGGTATTAGTTTCAGGTATACAACATAATGGTTAGACAATCATATACTTTACAAAGTAGTTCCCCTGATATTTCACCTGGTGCCATACATAGTTATCACAATATTATTGACTATATTCCCTGTGCTGTACTTTACATCCCCATGACTACAATAATTCCTTTAGAGCAGAAATCCCAAACCTTCATGTTACTTATTATTATCAATCCCAAGTCAATTGGCTAATAACAAATAAAACCTAATGTTCTTAAATGAAAAATAAAGTGTCTAACCTACCTTTATTCCACCCACCTCCCATACATTTACATATCCTTACCTGTGTTTCCGCACTGCTTAATGAGTGAAGATCCAAGGATGGGTCTGTTTTGAGTTCAGGTTCAGGAGCTGCAATTGGAGCCTTTAAAATGACCTCTTCATCAAGACTGGTTGCAAATTCTATGTCTTTCTGACCTTCTTCACCTTTCTCTTTAGCTGACTCTACTTCTTTGGCTTCTTCCTCAGAGACCTGAGATTTAGGCCTTTTGAGAAAGGAGGAGAACAGCCGTGACAGGCCCCGGTTTTCTGATGTCCGCTCCTTGTTCTTGGTCAAGTCTTCATGTGTAGGAGTGTCTCCATTAGATGTTTTCAGCTTCTGCTCACACTGGCTATCTCCCTCAGCTGCTGCGTGAGAAACCTCTCCCAGCTGAATTTCTTGTTGGCCTGAGTTTGTAGCTCCCTCTCCCTCTTCCTTCTGTTGTTGGTGCTGTGAATTTTCAGCCTCAGCCACTAAACTCTTCTCTGTTGTCATGATGTTGCTATTGAAAAGAAGTTGGAAAAGGAGGCTATTATAAGCAAAACACATTACCATTGGCGAAACCCTAAATCAGGTCAAGTGTGCTAAAATTAATATATTTAGGTATTTAATCGCCAACAGACAATACTCCAGTCCATTAAACATCATGCTTTCCATTAAAGCACAAAAGTATTTACCTATACATCCTGAATAAATTATTAATGCCTTGTCTTGCTAAAGATATTCACATAGAGAAATTAGCTTAAAATAGTACCGCCTGAGGTCACCTTAGTGAAATATATCATATTCTAAATTCAATGCTCAAAACTATACAGAGCAAATAATTTATCCTGCCTAAAAAAGGATCTTAGTTATATAATGTCTTCTGAGGGCATCAATACGAAGGTGCAAGGTTGCAGGAATTATTCCTCTATACCCTAAAAGAAGAGATTAAAAGCCCCCCCCAACTTTTTATTGTTCTTTTCTCCTATATTTCTTAGAATGCATAAACTTCTCTAATAAGAACAACAAATTCAGAATTCTGATCATTTATCAAACTTGACAACAATGACAAGTATACAGTTAAAAGAATCACAAAAAAATCCTTAGGTTTTCTTGTTGCAGTATTAAATTACAGTTTTATAGAAGTATCCCACTTTAAGTTCTTTAAGACCTTTTTACCTCTGACAAATGTGATTTTTGAATGCTCAGCATTTTTAAGAGTAATTACTTAAACTATTACAATGTAGAGAAATAACAGAGAGAAAAAAGGGAATAAAATAGAGAAGACAATATTAGAAAGCAAACAATTCAATTGTAGGAAAGGAGGAGAAGGTAGGCTATAGACCACACAAATTTCAAATTTGTTGGTTTCTAGCCTCTTGATCTCAAAATCCCAGTATTATTAACCAAGCCTTACAATAATAGCCAAAAAGCATTATCACGCCTTGTTACCAAAGAATAACCAATACACAAGGGAATTTTTGAGACACTAGTTGACTATTGATGATCTTACATCAATAGTCAACTAGTGTCTTACACTTTGATTTACTGTTATATCTGAAAGTATTTCACTCAAAAAGCAGCATTTATGTTGTCTTTACATCTGCTCCATACTATTTATATGAAGAAATTGTATTTAGATGCTAACAATCTGAATTAATTAACTATATTCAGTTCATTCCCTCCTCAGGCCCTTCATACTTGCTCTTCTCTCTACTTAGAATAATGTTCTTCTCCAAAGGTGGTCTTCTCATTATTACCTTCTCTGCTTAGAAGTCACTTCCTTAGGCCTCCCACACTCACCCTGTCTAAAATAATGGCCCTTTCTCCTCCAGATGGCCTCACACCACTACTGCACTTATTATCTACAATTATCCTGTTTCCTTATTTGTTTACTGGTTTAGGGTCCTCTCCTTTTTTATTCCCCCAGCTAAAAATATAAGTTCCATGAAGACAGAATAATACCTGGCACATTATAGACCTTCATCAAAGTTTGTTGAATTAATTCACTTCAACTGAATAAATCTGACAAATATAAACTGCAAAGGCATTCTCTAAATTTATTGAAGCACATTTACTTCAAATGCATGACTATTCATTCAACAAATCCTTTTCAAGCACCTAGCATGTAAGGTTGATCAAAATTAAATAAATAAAAAACTGCAAAAAGAAATATTCTATGGCCCAACAAACTCATCCTGACAAACCTGTTTTACATGTAATCAAATTATTCACATTACAAATGACAGAACAGGTAACCAGATGAAAAGATACAAAGAAGTCAAGCAGTAAAACAGGATCAATATTCTACAAATAGGCCCTTCCTCTGTAAATAATACTAGTTTTCATTCTGGATATAAAATCCAAAAGGAAATATCTGTTTGTGTAATATCAGAAAGAGGTCTTCTGATTTAAAAAAAAAAAATCAGAACAGCACTGAAGACAAAGTAATGAATCCCCATTCCATTTCAATCCTAATCCTCCAAACCCTGGGAATTATACCCCATCTGGTATCAAAGATACACTTGTTTTAACAGTGTGCATCTGTTGACTTGAGGCAAATCAGATCTTTAAAAACCTGATACTGCCAAAACCAGTTTGGCTTAGTGGAGATAGCATCAGCCTGCGGACTCAGGGGTCCCAGGTTCGATTCCGGTCAAGGGCTTGTACCTTGGTTGCGGGTACATCCCCAGTAGGGGGCCGTGCAGGAGGCAGCTAGTCGATGTTTCTCTTTCATCGATGTTTCTCTCTATCCCTCTCCCTTCCTCTCTCTAAAAAATCAATTAAAAAAATATATTTTTATAAAAAATCTGATACTAGCAGATTGCAAGTGCTGGACTCTTATCTTTCACCATCTTTGTATCTCTTTCTAACATTAGTACTGTCAATATTCCATTAATGCTTCTTGGGTGGAAAACTTTATAATAACAGTACGGTTTGGCACCACTAAGAAAATTTCCCTTAAAATCACCCTTTAGGGATAAAGTTTAATGATTTACTTATTAGGAATACTCTTCAAATTAGCTCACTGAACACCTATAAATGTTTACTGGGTGCTAATCATGCATAAAGTTTTGGCTCACCTCTTTGAGAGGGACTAAAAATGGATAATACACAATTCTTGAGGAAATAAGACATATGCAGCCCTATAGAGTACAGTCTACTTCCAAGTGTAGTAAGTAGTCCAGGACTACTTGGATAGGGATACAAAAGGGAAGTAGAAGGAGATAAGGTTATATATATAGTTACCATCTAAAATTAATTCTAGGTTATGAAACTTGATGAAAGAGGTGAAGGGATTAAGAAACAAACAAAAAAACCCCACTCAGATACAGACAACAATATGGTGATTACCATGGGGGAAGGGAGTAAGGGGAGACAGAAGAAGGTATGTGGGGAGGGGAGGAAAAAGAATAATTCTAACTGATAATAGTAGCTACCATTTATTGAGCACCTACTAAATACCATATATTATTCTATATACTTCACTACTTAGAACCATTCTAAAAGGTGTCTTCATTTCCCAGATAAACAGGTTCTAGGAGGTTAAAAAAAATTTCCCTCATTTTATAAAACTTCGCTATGCTTTAATGAAACTATTAATATACTACAAGGTAGTAATTCTATTGTAAATTCCCAAGATAGTATTTGTCTTTCTAAAACTTGGTACTTGAGATTGCTTCTACTCCACTGTTCTCTGCTAAAGAAGCCCCTATCTGTTAAGAATATATGAACACATAGAGGAAACCAAGATGGCAGCATAGGTAAACGCCTAAACTGCTGCCTTGCACAACAATTTCAAAACTACAACTAAAAGACAAAATGGACACCATCCAGAGCCATAGGAAAGCTGTCTGAGTGGAAATTCTACAACTAGAAGGAAAGAGAAAGGCACACTGAGGCTCAGAGGAGCTGCAAAAGGCTGAGGTACGGAGACGCATGAGGAGAGGACTGGCCACTGAATGCTTGGCTGGCTTTCTCAAGCAGGAGGGAGATGGAAATTCCCGACTGTGCTGAACTCCAGTCCCAGGTGAGACCTTGGGAACCCAGACTCACTCGGGGGGAATCTGGACTGTCTTGGCAGTGGGCTTTCTCTCAGGGGTGCTTGCAGTGATTACCAAGGGACAATGAGACCCAGGGGCTTCATAGGGCAGAGCTGATGAGTAGCCAAGCCTGTCTGGCCCACCCTGAGACTCCTCCCCATCCTAGCTGAGCACAGATGCTTTTGCAATTTTTCAAGTCTTGTCTCCTAAGGGTGCCTCCACCACTGAAGTTCTTCCAGCATAGAAACAGGTGATCTTTAAAGCCAATTGGCCTAGAGGTTAATTCCTCCCAGTGATATCAACAACAATCAAGACTTAACTACAACAAGGCTGTACACACAGTCCACAAAGGGGTGCACCAAGAGTGTCCATCTCAGGTAACTGGGAAGGCTGAGCCACTAGACCCTATAGAACACCTAGCACACAAAGCTACTCTATCAACTCAGGAAAGCAGCCAAAATACAGAAACAAAGAAACAGATTACAAATGAAAGAAATGGAGGAAAGCAAATGACTGGATATAGAGTTCAAAACCACAGTTATAAGGTTTTTCAAGAATTTCCTAGAAAAGGCCAATAAATGTAGCGAGACCCTCAAGGATATGAGCGAGACCCTCGAGGATATGAAAAAGGACCAACTAGAAATTAAACATACACTGACTGAAATAAAAAATATTATACAGAGACCTAACAGCAGACTAGAGGATCATAAAAATCAGGTCAAAGATCTGAAATACAAAGAAGCAAAAAACACTCAACCAGGAAAGCAAAAGGAAAAAAGAATCCAAAAATTTGAAGATAGGGTAAGGAGAGTCTGGGGACAACCTCAAGCATACCAACATCCGAATTATGGGGGTGCCAGAAGAAGAGAGAGAGCAAGATACTGAAAACCTATTTGAAGAAATAATGACAGAAAACTTCCCAGACCTGGTGAAAGAAATAGACTTACAAGTCCAGGAAGTTCACAGAACCCCAAACAAAAGGAATCCAAAGAGGACCATACCAAGACACATCATAATTAAAATGCCAAGGGCAAAAGACAAAAAAATATTAAAAGCAGCAAGAGAAAAATAGTTATCTACAAGAGAGCACCCATACGACTATCAGCTGATTTCGCAATAGAAACTATGCAGGGCAGTCAGAAGTGGCAAGAAATATTCAAAGTGATAAATAGCAAGAACCTACAACCAAGATTACTCTACCTAGCAAAACTATCGTTCAGAATTGAAGGTCAGATAAAGAGCTTCACAGAAAAGAAAAAGCTAAAGGAGTTCATCAACACCAAACAAGTACTGTATGAAATGCTGAAAGATACTCTTTAAGAAGAAGAAAAAGGTAAAGATAAAAATTAGGAACAACAAATACATACTATCAATAAGTGAATCTAAAAATCAAGTGAATAAATCTGATGAACAAAATAAACTGGTGAATATAATATAATCAGGGGTATAGAAAGGGAGTGGACTAAAAATTCTCAAGGGGAAAAGGATGTGGGGGTGCGAGAAGAGATTAGACAAAAACTGTACACCTATGGATGAAGACAGTGGAAGGGGCGTAAGGGCAGAGGGTGGGATGGAAACTGGGTGGAGGGGAATTATGAGGAGGGAAAGAGAAGAACAATTGTAATAATCTGAACAATAAAGATTTATTAAATTTTAAAAAAGAATTTATGAACAGGCTATTCAGTCTGGCCAAGACCACTTCTGTTCTCACAAGTTTCAAGTCCCCCACTTGTTTACATATTTCTCTTTCCATAGAGTGTATGTTAGGATAGAATGGGGAGACAGGGAAAGACAGGCAAAAAGGAGATTTAAAAAAGGACTTGAGTTGAAACCAGTTTGGCTCAGTGGATAGAACATCAGCCTGCGAAATGAAATATCTGGTCAAGGGCACATGCCTGATAAGGGGTGTGCAGGAGAGGCAGCTGATCGATATTTCTCTGTCATCGATGTTTCTAACTTCTATCTCTTTCCCTTCCTCTCTGTAAAAAAAATCAATAAAATATATTTTGAAAAAAAGGACTTGAATAACATGCTAAACAGTTTGGACTTTATCCTGAAGGCAATGGAGAACCATTGAAGGTTTCTAAACAGTGAAGTGGGTAAACAAAGTGACGGCGGGAGAGGCTAGAGAAAGAAAGAAACTTGGCAAACGACTGGGTAAATTCAGGTTATCAGTGAATAAATTCACAATGGGACTCCCTAGGGAAGCAGAAATAAATACTGGGCAGAGAAATTTGAAAAGCCTTTGCAACCAAAGCTTAAGAACAACTGTTGCCCTTATTTTCATTAGCGTGCTTATTCTCTAGCTTGTTCTCCAGCTTATTTTTATTATGCTTCTCATGAACTGAGTCTGTCATTTTTATAATACACCTTCCTGGACCCACTCTGATAAACAGCTTAATAAAGGAGGGATGGTAATACAACCAAAACAGAAAAGAGAGTGAAGAAAGATGGGTATCTCACAGGCATCTCAAAACACATGTCCAAAAGTAAACTCTTGATTCTCTTTTCCTGTCCCAGAAAATTGTTCAATCATACCAGCCAGTAGCTCAGACCAGATACATAAGCATCATCCTTGTCTCAGTCTTCTCCATTTCCTTTCCCAATAAAATCTGTCAATCCTATAGAGTTTACCTCCAAAATATATTTAGAATCAGCCCACTTTTCCTCTTCTCTACTGCTACCATGTTTGTGTAAGCTTCTTTCACTTCTCACTGAACTACAGATCCTTGACTGAGCTCAACAACCTCACCCTGTTCTATTTTCTTCCTTGCCTCTATATTCTAGTCACACTAGTCAGTGCTTTCCTGTCTTAAATCATTGGTACATGCCATTTTCTTAGACTGGAACACACCCTGTCCCTTGCAACAAGTCTGGTTTCTTCCTATAATTCAAGTTTCAGGTAGAATAAGTCCTCCTCAGGCAATCTTCCTGGACTACCCTAACATCTACAAAACTCTCCCTGTAAGTCACTTCCCAGTCTTCTATTCTAGAACCTATTTACTTCCTTCACAGAATTCTCTCAGTGTATAAAAATATACTTGTTTTTTACCTGTGTAATATCTGTTTCCCCACTGCACCATCATCTACATTGTAATATCCATGACAGAAAGGCTGCTTCCACAGTATACCTAGTACCTAGCACAGAACTTGTGCCACCTCGCACAGAACCTAGTACTAGCACAGAACCTAGCACAGAACACAGTAGGTACTCAATAAATATTTGTTCAGTAAATGAATTAATATAAAGAAAAATAAGAATTTATCAATTTTATCAATTATACATGTACAGGCGGAAGGTTATACAATTTGATGATAGTTCACAAGAAAAAGATGTTAAGGTCTTGACTGAACATGCTCCAGATGTAAAATTCTAAAATAGCTAACAAACCTTACTGCATTTCTAGGTTTATAGGAACACAGCACTCATTTGACTCATCAACATATATTTTCTGAGAACATTATTATGTCCCATGCAATATGGTTAGTGGGGCTACAACAGTGGGAAAAACGAACACAGTCCCCGACTTCCTGGGATTTGCTCTCTATGCAGAATATCATGGAAAGTATCAATCCCTCAGTTCTCGTTATTTATGTTACATGTAAAACTTACATTCAGTTCTGGACAGTTTATTTAAAAGAAACCAGAATCTGTCTGAAGTAGAAATAAAGGATGGAATTTGAAAGCACATCATAAGATAATAAGTGAAAGGTATTAGAATGTTTAGCCTAGAAAAAGAGAATCCAAAGCAGGGACTTGATTGTGGCCCACACAAATTTCAGGAGTTGCCAAATTCTATGTGATTCCTAAGGGCAGAACTCAGATTGGTCTGTGGAAATTACAGGACACATTCTTCATCCCAATAAAATGAAAGAACTTCCAAATAATTCAAGATATCCAATATTTAAGTGGGCTGATTAGGAATAGTGAGTTTATTATCAACGGAAATATTCACTCAGAAGCTAAGTGATCATCTGTTATGGATGCCAGAGAAAGGGTTCTTCCATTAAATGGGTCCTCACATTAATTGACCTTTAAGATCTCACCCAATGCTAAGATTTTACAGGAAGGAAAGCAAGGACTAAACCAAAAGAAACAGGAAGATAGTGATGCAATTGTTTTTTTTCTTTAAGGCTTTATTTTAAATTTTGAAAAATTGCTTTAAAAAGAGAGCAACATTGAAAGAGAGAGAGAAAAAAATTGATTTATTGTTCCACTTATTTATGGATTCATTGGTTGATTTTTATATGTGCCCTGACCTGGGATAGAACATGCAACCTTGGCATATCAGGCAGATGGTACATGGACAGGGAAAAGCCTTATTTTAAAGTCAGAATTACCATTTAGGTTAGAAGTTGGAGGGGTTGGAGGGAGACCCTTTTACTTCTCTAATCAGACAACAAAATCCAGTGGCATTCTTTCAGAAATAAAAAAAAAAAGTTCAAATACTGAAGTTTTAAAAAGTATGCTAAAGAACAGTTTGTTCCCCAATAAAATCAATCCCCTCAAAACCACAGGAAAGTGTCTTTTCTTTAGAATTAAATCACACAATTAACACTTCTAGAGAAACAGGACAACCCCTTACATGGTTTTCAGGTTAAAATGGTAATTTAAATTATACAACAGTTATTTTGTGATTCTCCTCTATCCTTCCAAAATTATTTGAACCTTAAACTACTCCTTATGTAGACTTTTAAAAAATACTTGAGATACTGAGTGAATCAGGAATGTCAGCATGAACATGCTGTTTTCAACAAGTTGCTTTTTAATTTAAGTCATTTCTATGGTAACTAACACCATTGAATCAACTCATTCATAGATATTTTTAAATAAACAAACCCTTACTCATCTCCTTCTAGGAAGACCAAATATATATCCATAGAATTCAAGCTTATACTGAGACAATGCCTGGACACAATCTAAAAGCACACACTCAGGCCCTCCCAGAAGAATACACTACCTCTAAAACATCTAGGCATCACAGAAGGATATGAGACAAAAAAATCATTTTCCATAGAACTGAGTTTTACTTTTTTTTAAATGAATTTTATTGTTCAGTTTATTACAGATGGTCCTCTTTCTCCCCGCCCCCATAGGTCCCCTCCACCTGATTCTCCACCCGCCACCCCATGCCCTTACCCCCACCATTGTCCTCATCCATGTAAGATTTTTGTCCAATCTCTTCCCACACCCGTCCCACCCTCTTCCCCCTGAGAATTGTCAGTCCATTCCCTTTCTATGACCCTGATTCTATTATATTCACTAGTTTATTCTGTTCATCGGATTTTTTATTCACTAGATTTCTAGATTCACTTGTTAATAGTATGTGTTATCACTTTGTTGTTCATAATTTTTATCTTTACCTTTTTCTTCTTTCTCCTCTTCTTAAAGACTACCCTTCAGCATTTCATACAATCCTGGTTTGGAGTTGACGAACTCTGTTAGCTTTTTCTTGTCTGTGAAGCTCTTTATCTGACCTTCAATTCTGAATGAGAGCTTTGCTGGGTAGAGTAATCTTGGTTGTAGGCTCTTGCTATTCATCACATTGAATATTTCCTGCCCTCCATTCTGGCTTGCATAGTTTCTGTTGAGAAATCAGCTGATAGTTTTATGGGTACTCCCTTGTAGGTAACTAACTGTTTTTCTCTTGCTGCTTTTAATATTCTCTTTGTCTTTTGCCCTTGGCTTTTTAATTATGATGTGTTCTTGGTATGGTCCTCTTTGGATTCCTTTTGTTTGAGGTTTTCTGAGGTTCCTGGACTTCTAAGTCCATTTCTTTCACCAGGTGGGGAAAGTTTTCCATCATTATTTTTTCAAATAGGTTTTCAGTATCTTGCTCTCTCTCTCCTTCTGCCACCTCCATAATTCTGATGTTGATATGCTTGAAGTTTTCCCAGAAGTTCCTTACACTATCTTCATATTTTTGGACTTTTTTTTCTTTTGTTTTTTTCTGGATGAGTGTTTTTTGCTTCCTCATATTTCAGATCTTTGGTTTGATTCTTGGGGTCTTCTAGTCTGCTGTTGGATTTCTGTATCTTATTCTTTATTTCAGACAGTGTATGCTTAATTGCTGACTGGTCCTTTTCCATTTTTTTTTCTTTTTGGCATTCTCATTAAGATCCTTAAAGGACTCACTAAGTTTCTTGGTGGTTTGTAGAAGATTCTTGAGTAACCTTATAAATGTGGTTTTGAACTCTTATGTCCAGTAGTTTGCTTTCCTCCATTTCTTTCATTTGTGACGTGTTTCTTTGTCTCTGCATTTTGGTTGTTTCCCTGTGTTGATAAGTGGCTTTGTGTGCTAGTTGTCCTTTATGGTCCAGTAGCTCAGCCTCCTCAATCACCTGAAGTGGACACTCTTGGTCACCCCTTTGTGGGCTGGTTACACAGTCTTGTTGTAGTTAAGCCTTGATTGCTATTGGTACACTGGGAGGAATTGACCTCCAGGGCAACTGACTGTGAGGATTAGCTCTGACTATTAATGGAAGAACTGCTGTGCTGCAGACACCCCAATAGAGCAGGACTTGCTTTAGGGGGGCTTTGGTGCTCACCGAGTCTGCCTCTTGAGTGTGTCACTTATTTATGTAAGGAGTTGAAATCTGGTGTCATCTCACACTGGTTCCTGGATCTCCAAGAATCTACAAATCAGCTAGTGTCTGAGGCTATAGGGAGATCTGGAGATTTCCCTTCTTTGGTTAGAGTTTAGAGGTTTGGGAGTTGTCTGACCCAGTTGCAATTTGTTAGGTTAAACTGCTAGAGGGCAGGCATTCATATGCAAAAGTTTCTGTGCACAGCTGGGAGGGTTTGTAAATTGGGCGGGGCAGGGTCTCAGGGAATCACTAGGCTAGGGTGAGGCAAACAGTGCTGGCTGGCAGTCAGCCTTTTCTGTGTCTTCGCATTTCTGTGTCCCACATCCCGTGCCCCACGCCCCAGTACAGTAAACAATAATTCCCGTGTGCACCTCTGTGAGAGATTCACCCTTCCTTTCCAATCTGATGGCAGACAGTCCAATTTCTCCCTGTATGAGTCTGGGTCCCCCAGAATCTCACCAGAAACTGGAGAGAGTTGGGAACTTGTAACTCCCTCCCAATTGAAAAAAAAAACAGTGCACGCCAGCCCAAGTCACACATCTCTGTACCTCTGCCTTTCTGAGCCTCTGCATGTCCTATCTTCTAGTTGTAGAACTTTCAGTCTGCCAGCTTTCCTGTGGTTCTGGGGGATAGTTGTTTTGTCTTTTAGTTGTAGTTTTAGTGTGGTTGTGCGAGGCAGCACATATAGGTGTAGACCTTATGCCGCCATCTTGGTTCTCCAAGTTTTACTTTTAAGTGTTAGTTTAATCATTCTGAATGAAAACCATTACAAAATGGACTATATGCTTCCTTATTTCATTTAAAAAACCTATCTACATTAAGAAAAGAGAAATATGGAAATTAACCATACCTCTACAACACCCACCAACCAATCAGGAGTGAGTATGCAAATTAACCAAAGATGGTGGGTTAATTTGCATATACAGGCACAGAGCAGCTGGGCAGGGCAGGACCCCTGCTATGAGGGAGAGGGCGGGGGGTGGAGAGAGATACAGGAGTAGCAATCTGGCCAAAGCAGAAAAGACTAAAGGCTCCAGCTGGAATGAAAGCCTGGGTCCCAGATGCCAGAGAAAAATTGGTGCTGGCTTCCAGGGGAAGGAAGGCCTACAGCACGAATCTTCATGCAACAGGCCTCTAGACCTATATAATAAAAGGGTAATATGCAAATTGACTCTAACAGCAGAACAACTGGGAACAACTGGTCGTTATGACACGCACTGACCACCAGGGAGCAGACAACGCAGGAGCTGCCCCTGGTGGTCAGTGTGCTTCCACAGAGGGAGCTCCACTCAGCCACAAGAGGAGCTCTGCTCAGCCACAAGCCAAGCTGACAGCTTCAAGCACAGCGGTGGTGATGGGAGCCTCTCCCACTTCCATGGCAGTGCTAAGGATGTCCGACTGTGGCTTGGGCCTGCACCCTGGGACATCTCCTAAGGGGTTAGACATCCCCCAAAGGGTCCCAGGTTGCCTGGACTGTGAGAGGGTGCAGGCCTGGCTGAGGGACTCCTAGCCCAATGCATGAATTTTGTGCACCAGGCCTCTAGTAGAACATAATTAAACCTTTATTGATTTAGTCATCATTATGAACTTCAAGTACTATGCAATAATAATGTTCTCAGGGCTACTGAAGTCTGTAGGGACAGTAAGCTCTGTCCTGAGAATACCTGAGTACTTTATTTTTTAATATTTTGTATCAGCCTTTAATAGTTTTCCTTTTTGTCCATTTGCAAAATTAACTCACATTTCTTGCTGATGTCAAGGTGGCCTGCCAAAAAGTAGCTTCCAATATCTCCTCTTCTACCATTGAGCAGGAAGCCAATAACCAAGTGTGTTAAAATTGTGTCTAAAATAAGTGTTAAGGACTAAGAAAGAGTAAAAAACTAAAGTTTCACATTACTGGAATAACTTCAACACATGGATTTTATGAAATCTATTTTATCCCTCCTCCACATAGATTCTAGAGTATCAGTATCTTTCTTTCATATATGGTACTTGGAGTCAAATACATTTTCCTAAATAATTGAAATCAGAAAAAGTTCTTATATGGATTCAATTATATAACTTAATTCTAAACTGAAAACTGAAGTAAATTCTCTGAATAAAAGCCAAAATCTTTTCTACCACCTCTCCCTGCCTAAAATTGGAACCCCCACTGCACTTTTTTCATTTTCCTTTAATTTTTTCTGCCCTTATTATTCTTTAACAACATACTATATAGTTTTTCCTTACCCCACTAGAAAAATGTAAACTCCATTGAAGCAAAAGATTTTACCTGTTTTGCTATTGCTTCCTATCTGATACTTAGAATGCTGTACCAATAAATGAGCAAATGAATAAAATAAACTGATCTTAATATGCTTAATGCCCAACAACTAGTGTCCTCAAGATAAAAGATGCACATAAGTCATTTGATAAACAGTAAAAAAATTCAGAATCCAGCCATACTCAAGAATATAAAAGGCTTATTTATATATCGAAGTTATTCAGAGACTTCAGATGTGGATATAGTAACTCCTTTTAAAATAAATTAATGATGGGCAATAATCAATATCAGAAACTTTGTATTACTTTCTAAAGTTTTTTTTTAGTAATAAATAGTCACTATTTTAAAGAAAAACATTCCATCATAAGGCAAATGCTTTTGTAATTTAATTATAAAACAATTAGCACCCTAACTGGTTTGGCTCAGTGGATACAGTCTCAGCCTGCGGACTGAAAGATCCCAGGTTCAATTCCGGTCAAGGGCATGTACCTTGGTTGCATGTACCAAGGCAGCTGATCAATGTTCCTCTCTCATTGACATTTCTAACTCTTTATCCCTCTCCCTTCCTCTCTGTAAAAATCAATAAAATATATTAAAAAAAAACCAGTTAGCTAAATGTTTGTGTTGCCTAGCCACTTAAGTAAATTAATATGCCAATGCCTTAAAAATGCTCAAGTTTACTCCAAATATTTTCTTGTGTACCTAACAAAGGTAACACTCAAAAGAAATTAGAGTGATGAGAATCAATGCAAATGGCAATGACTTTAGAGTCCCTAGGGTGCATAGTTCTGGGTCAGATCCCAGGAGTCTGAGTCCAGAGAGAAGCAAGCCTAACCATTCCTACCTAACTTCTAGGGCATTTTTATTTATATGTGCTCTGAAAAAATAAGATTGTGTTTCAATAATGCCACGAGGATCATGCACCAAACTAGATGCTAGAAACACTGTTAACTCATTCTATATCTACATCTGATTCATTCTTCTCTTTGATACAGTCTTCAGACTATACCTATTTTTGAAGTAATAATACCCTAAAAGGATTTCTTTCTATCAAGAATTAACTTGAAAATTTTTTTTAAATTATAAAATGCTTCCCTGAATTATTTGGGTTTCATAAACATTTTTAAACAGTATAATAAAATTCTCTTTGGAGGCCAATGAGAATCTATATTATAAAAGGCCTGTGGCCCGAATGCCTACCAACCAAAGACCAGCGCGGCTGAGAGTGTGGGTGGACAGGCTGCACGATTTCACACGCTGGGATTCTAGTTATAATATAAAAACATAGTTTTTTCCATAATAAAACAACAAAATAGCTTTCTTCTTCTTCCTTTGAGGAAAGTAAAAATTAAAGTTACATCATAATTATAAGCAATATAAAAAACCCACTCACTAATTCAAACAAATTCATTTACTAATTTTAAAATATGTGATTCCTGTGTGTCTGGTGATAAAATTATTGCCACAAGAACAATATCAGGATATCTACATTTTAAAGAATGAATCTGGACCTATACCTTATGCCATATACAATATTTAACTCAAAATGCATTAAGTCCTAATATAAAAACTAAAACTATAAAACTCTTAAAAGAAAACATTCTGTAAATGTAAATATTCACGACCTGGGATGAAGTAAGGGTTTCTTAGATAATGACAGCTAAAGCACAAGTAACCAAGGAGAAAATGCATAAGATAGAGTTCCTCAAATCTTTTTCTTTTATGCTTCCCAAGGGCACCACCAAACAAGTGAAAAGAAATCCTACATAACTTAAGATCTTTATTACTGTTCATAATAATCCAAAATCACCAATAAAAAATGGCAATTCCATATATTTTATTCAAGAAGGCAGGAAGAATGTAGCTCCTGTTTTCTCAAACTCAAAACCTTGGATTCTTCTATTCCCCTTCTTGTACCAAATTAAATTCAGTCAGTTGCCAAATCCTATAGATTCTACCTCTCCATCTACTACTTGTTTCCATTTTTACTGTTCCTGCACTAATTCTCTCAAGAATACTACAAAATAACCTGCCACTATTTCCAGTTCCTCCTGCTACCAAAGCTATCTTCCTAAAACGGAGATTTAATCATGTCACTCTTTCATTCATTCAGGTAACAAATATAAGATGTTCCTCCAAAATGAAATTAACACTTTAACAGCTGACAGCTCAATTTTGAAAATGAAATGTATTTTAATAAACATTGCCTTATAATTATTCAAAGTGTGCATATACATTTTTGGGACACCCTATATGTACTGAGAGATCTAACTTTTAAAGGCTCTATAGTTGCTACAGTATAAAATCCAAACTCCTTTTCCATAGCACCTCAGCGTGGCTGTGATTTGCCTTACCGTTCTCTTTTCCCACTGGTGTCACCTGGAACTACTCAACTTCCTAAATCAACCTGCATTTCCATTGCTTCTACCCCTTTGCTCTCTGTAATACCCTATGCCTGCATATCCACCTACTGAAATTCTGACCCTCCTTTAAGGCCCAGCCAAAATACCATGTATCTCACAAAACTTTCTCTAACCCTTCCAATCATAATTAATCCCTTCATTTAAGTGTCTTTATTTACTTAAGATATAGTGCACATTTTTTCAACTCATTATTTTTAATAGTTGCATAGTATTTTACTTTGTAAATGCCGCAGGTTTTATTCAAAGATGGCATACAATTTTTTAAAAAACATTAATTCCTCTATATGGAGAAGAAAATAAAAATAATTCTGTAATTCCTCTGACCAAATAATACCTGTTGACCCTTCTTAAAAAAAGTAATACATGCTCCTGGTTAGAAAATTCAAACAAGTACAGAAAGGTTATTTACTAAAATTACAATAGCAACTTCAACTAGGTAAAAGTAAAGAGAATCAAACCAGAGGAGTATAAAGAGGGTATGAAGAATTGCGGGAACAGCACAGGTTCACATAATTATAAACATTCATTCAAATTGATATTTTTTCCCAAAACAAAATGGGCCATTTTTAAAGACCCATTCTTAAAAACAACAGTATATTACAAAAATATTTTTGTACTGGCTGGATGGCTCAATTGGTTGGAGTGCTATCCCATACACCAAAAGGTTGTGGGTTTGTTTCCCTGTCAGGCACATACCTGGGTTTCGGGTTTGATGCCCAGTCAGGGCTTGTATATGAGGCAACCAATAGATGTTTCTCTACCATATTGATGTCTCTTTCTCTCACAAATCAATAATAAAGCACAACCTCGGGTGAGGATTATATGTGTATACACACACACACACACACACACACACACACAGAGGCCGGTGCATGAATTCATGCACAGGTGGGGTCCCTCGAGATGGCCTGTGGGGATCGGGCCCCAGCTCGCATGTCCAGGCTCGCAGCCCCACAACCCCACCTGGCACCCTACTATGGCCTGGCACCACCCCCTCACCTGCTCTACCATCCCGACTACGCCTACAGGGCATCAACCTATAGGCATCGATCGGGGCCAGCCCCTGCCCCCCCTCCCCCTGCTACTTCAGTACCTGGTAGGCGGGCGGCAGCCCTGCCCCCCATCCCCACCACTGCTGTTAGTTGGTTGCTTGGGTGCTCACCATCTGCAGGGCGATTGGCTGCTCTCACCTGCCTTGGCCTGGCGCCATCTGCTCACCTGTTCCACCATCCTACTGCATTCCTACTCTCAACAAGGCCCATTGTCACTGGCAGAGCTTCCACTGTTGCCCACTGCCAGCTCCACATCGCTGACGTCTTCCATGCTCCACGCCGCCCCCTGGTGATCATCACACATCATAGCGAGCGGTCGAACTCACAGTTGAACAATTTGCATATTGGGCTTTTATTATATAGGAAGGATATATATATATACACACACACACACACACACATACATCCATACATACATATACACACACATACATACACACACATACACACACATATACATATATATACATATATATATATATACTCTTGCTGTGTTTATGTAAGACAAATTGAGCATTCTTTTCTCTTTTTATTTTGGCAGTCTCTCCACAGAGGGAAGGAAAAATGGATTATCCAGAAGTAATCAGTCATTAGCAAAATCAAAGGACATTTCCATGAAGATGTCTAAAAACTATTCTAATGTTCTCTAATTTCCTCTGCATAGTATCCCTCATGGGAAAGGTTTTCACCATATAGTGTGGTTCTATCTGCCAAAACCAAATTTGACAGATGTAAGCCATACATATAGGATACACTGCCTACCCACCTTTAATGCTTCCCATTTAAAGGTTGACTTACTCCAGATCCAACCACACTTCTACCCATTCGTAGTCTTTCTTAAGCAATGTTTTCTTCATATCTTGCCTATAGAATTGTTACATTATTTCAAGGCCAAGCTCAAGTTGTAGCTCTTCCAGGAAACCGTTCCTTAACTCTATCATCTCTTTTCTCTCCTTGAAATTACCACATTAACCAGCATTTCATTAAATACTTTCTCCAATATTTTATGTGTATCACTAAACTGCAAGCTCTCCAAAGGCAGAGTTTATATCCTAAGTGTCTGTATTTCCCACAGTACCTAATCAGAGGTGTTGCATAGTAGATTCTCAATAAAGAATATTTTAGAAGATTCCTATTGTGAGTTACTTTTATAGTAATGTAAATATAATCTTTAATCATGGAATTCCTCAAGTTTATTTATGATTATATGTTGCATAAAAGCAGTATTTGTAACACCTATTGCAACCAAACACAAAGATTCATCTGTCAAGCAACTTTCCAATAAATAAATAGCTCAATCCGTGACAGCTCTCTAAATTTCAAGAAAAAGTTTTGTGTTCTTAGAGACCTGCAGTATAGATCTGCTGAATAAGTGGCAGTTACTTACTTTCAATTCTTAAAAACCAATTTTTACATACAGCTGTGTTTACTCACACCATGTCTCATTTATACTAGAGGTGTAAAACAGCAAACCCGATTCTCTCTCCCCTCTATATTTTCCCTTGCCTTTGTTATTTGCCTTTCTGCAGCTTGCTAGCCAAAGCCATAATTAGCACCCCATGGGGACCTGTATTTTTCTAATAAAGAACAGCCTACAGCACAATGACATGTATACACACACAGCCATGTGTGTTCCTAACAAATTAGGAACATTTTACACATGCAAGCCTTCAATAGCTAAATGAGAGCACTTCACTTGGCAGCTGCAACTGACTCAACACTGACTGCAGATTGATTCATCCTTTCATTGCACACACAATCCAATTGCAAGAAGGGAAACCACCTAGTTGAGACTGAGTAAAATTATGAATACAGGTTCTAAAGCAGACCTTAGCATATAAACCACATTTGTCAAGGAAATGTTTTTTTCACAAAGTACTACAAAAGTTGTGTTTATTACATGACAGATTACTGTGATTTTGCTATGAAGTCCTAAGTTTTCTGCCAAATTAATTAGTGTTCAAGATAGTTAGATAGACTGCCTATATATGAAGGCTCTGGATCCTATTCTACATTCCCTTCCCATCCAGTCTCCTCCGACTCCCACCCAGCATCATCTTTCACTCAGTCTTCCCCACAGCTTATCATTAACCTAGTCAAGCTCCAAACCACATCCTTTCAGTAAATGGAAGAGAGTCAAGTAAAATACATTATTGAATTGAAGAAATAACTCATTTGTTAAGCATTTAATCTACAAGTAAAACTCAAGTGGGAATAAAAGACTTGTCCCTTCCCCACCACGGCAATATGAATGAAAATTCCTTCACTCATGTATAAATATCATCATTGACCTGTGTGCTTGCATTAGTACGTATTATTACTAGCAATTATAATGAGGAACTTACTTCATTTAAAGTAAGGGCCACGGAGGTTTGGAGCTATAACAAAGGATCCAAAAAGTCATATACACCAATATTGCCCACAAACTAAATAATGGTTCCATATACTACTATTATTCAAATGTACATAAATGCTGTTATGATTAATGAAATCAGACATTTAAAACATTTAATGACTTATAATAGTTTTGTCATGTATTTTGTTAGTTAATAATTACCAAAATTATAGCTACTAGCACATGAATATCCAATAAAATATTTTACCCAAAAAGGTGTATATATAACTGATAAGACTGATTTCAGACTGAAAATTAAAGATGAATTAAGGTTGAAAATATCAACCTTCAGGTTGAAAATCACTTCATGAGCCTGTGCTCCTTGAATTGGAACTGTATATAACTCATGTTTTTGTTGCCAGTAACACACAGGAATTACTGAATAAATGTGCTTTTACACTAAACTGAACATGGCTTAAACATGGGGAGTCTTAATCTTCCTTTTGCATGTTTTTCAGGTTGGCAAAAGATTTTAAAACCCTAAAAATTTTAAGCCTGTGAAGAGTAAAGGAGAAATATGTTGTATGAAGTTAGAGCTTCTCCTTAGTTGTTATTAAAGTACAAAAATTTGTATCATGCTAACTGGCATATCTAATCTGTAAGATTCTACTCTAAATGTGATTGAGATATCATCACCCGGCTCACACATGGAAAGTTCAGGATCTAACACTACACAGAGGGGTTCCCTGCTTTGAGGTATCCTCAGATCAAATTATTGTCAATCTCCCTTTGGGAATATTAATCATCTTGAAATAACAGTTATGCTTTGCAGCAAGCAAGAGCATCGATGCTGATTTGTCAAGGATAGATGTCAATAGCTTTGTTTATTACTTTTGCCTTTTTTTAACTATGGCATCTACTGTAACAATAAAAGCACAGTGTAAAACTATGAATCTTTCATAATGTGTGCCTCATTTATAACAATATCAAAAGTCTATAGTATTTTAAATGGGAAAGGAATGAGCATATCTTGGTAAATAGAAAATATAGAGGGATAAATTAAACAATTACAATAGCAGTTCTCAATCTGGGCTACACATCAAAATCATTGTGAAACATATTAAAAATACAGATGCCCAGTCCTAGCCAGTGGCTCAGTTGGAGCGTTATCCCATACACTAAAAGGTTGTGGGTTGGATTCCTGGTCAAAGCATATACCTAGCTTGCAGGATCCCATCCCAGGTCGGAGTGCATACTGATCTGATCAATGAGTCTGTCTGTCTGTCTCTCTCTCTCTCTCTCTCTCTCTTTCTCCCTTCCTCCCTCAAGACTGGTGGGTTTTTTAAAGTTCCAAAGAATTCTAATCAGACTCTTGGTTAAACTTGAACCTAAAGATTCTAAAGTATAGTCCTTTTATGAGTAGCATCAATATCACTTAATATTACTTAGAAACTTGTTAAAAATGTAAATTCCCAGACTCCCCCTGGAATGAATCAGAAACTCTAGGGATGCTGCCCAGCAACCTGTTTTTTTGTTTGTTTGTTTGTGTTTGTGTGTGTGTGTGTGTGTGTGTGTGTGTGTTTTAAATATATTTTATTGATTTTTTACAGAGAGGAAGGGAGAGAGATAGAAAGTCAGAAACATCGATGAGAGAGAGACATTGATCAGCCACCTCCTGCATGCCCCACAGTGGAGATGTGCCCGCAAGCAAGGTACATACCCCCGACCGGAATCAAACCTGGGACCTTTAAGTCCGCAGTCCAACGCTCTATCCACTGAGCCAAACCAGTCTCGGCTTTTTTTTTTTTAATATCAGCAACCTGTTTTCACAAGACCTCCAAGTTATTTTGATGCATGCTAAAGTTTAAGATCTTCTGCTTTATACCATGGTGTCCACCTCCTCTTTATTAACTCTACAAGATGAAAATGAGATTGAACTAATATAAATATATTAAAGAATTTTTTATTAAAAATTTGTTGTCTTAAAGAATCATTAAATTAACACTCATATGACTCCCATTGGAAAATGGTTCAATTTGTCAGTTCTTGGATCAGGCTTCCTTTTTAAACATAAATGTGCCTGGCATTAGACAAGAGACCCAAAGAGAGCATTCTGCTTGTTCTTTCTCTGCTCCTGGGTAGCAGGAGTTTCTCAAGTCAGCTGACTAACTGCAAACCTTGAGATGGAAAAAAAACAACACAGTTTTTCTTTCTTCATTTTAAGCTTACATGATGTCTAGAATCAACTACCAATTTACAGAAAATACTAAGAACAAAGAAGCCTGTAAAGCCCTACCATGGAACTGACAAAAGCAAAAATCCAGACAAAGTAGAAATTCTACAGAATAAATTATCCAATTTCTTCAAAAAACAAAGAATGAGAAAAATATATAAAAAGGATCCTATGGGTTAAGAAACTGAAGAGATATATCAATCAACTGCAATGGATTCTAACTCAAATTATCAACAAATAAAAAATGTATTCCAGACTATTGGAAATTTGAATACTAAATGGATATCTGGTATTGAATAATTGCTGCTAATTTTAGGTGCAATAATGGCATTATAATTATGTTTAAAGCATTCTTATCTTTATAAAGAAATACCAAATTATTACTAGATAAAATGGTATGTCCTGGATCTGCTTCAAAATAACACAAGAAGAAGAAAAGCAGGCAGATGATAGAAATGAAATCTCATTGACTATGAGCTGATAATTGTTAAGGCTGGTGATGAGTACTTGGGATGCATTATTGTATACTGTCAATTATCCTATTACATATGTTTCAAATTATCCAAAATTTTAAAGTTTTAAACTAAATGAAGTTAAAAGAGATTTGGCAAAACTGTGAATGGAACATTTTTTTCTATGTATTGCCTGAAATACTGAAGTCAGGAAAACATTAAAAATAAGACTATTTAGGGCTTTTAGAATTTAAAACACAAATCTAAATACTGTACTTTGCAATTTAAAGAAAGAGATGGCTAAAGTACATTCTTGTGAGCTGCTCAGTTTTCTTAAGTATTTTTAATTCTCTTAGAAAATAATCAGTGTTCGGTCCGGACTCAGCTGCCCCAGGCATTAATAAATGGTTATAGTGAGTCTACAGATGCTTTCTTCCCTGGGGCCACTCTATCAACTTCTTCCTAAATGGGGTGATGGAGAAATCACAGCTGAGTCCCACATAAAATCTGTCACAATGTTTCCATGAAAAGGCAAGTTAAAATCTTTATCTTCATCCTGATTTACACAACTAATTTATTTTAAAAATACGAAATTGGCGAAAGAAGAGAAAAACAGCCCTTGTGTGAATAACCCTCCAAAATGTACATAATATACATAATTGATGATCTTACACTATTATATGGATACAGTGTATTTTAAAATATACTATTTTAAGAATATACCAAAGGTAACAGTAGTTATCTTCCTATGGAGGGATGTCTTTCTTTCTCCTTTTCAGGATTTTCCAGATTTACTACAATGAGCATCTATCACTTTGACAGCTAGGAAGAAAAAGTGCCCCTCTCTACTCCACGAACAGAAGAAAATTTATTTTACCACATCATATAGTAAATTATAAGTCCCATTACACAATTCAATGTGGGCCTATATTATCTTTAATGTAGACTATACTTTTGTTTTTCTTCTACCGTTATCCTTGCTTGTATCCCCAACAGGAACTAGACATCTTTTTCTCAGCAGCCCTCATCAGTGAAGAAACAAGGTCCCTCTGGTTGTTTCTCCATAGGTTTACTTCAAAGGATAGATAACACTAATCTTTAAATAACGTCCTAGTTTGAAATCTCCCCGTTTCAAGAAATATCCATCAACAAATATCTTTTTTCTAGACAACGCCTGTCTGTCTAGGCCAAATTCCCTTAGAAGTGATCCTCTCATTCAAATTTTTTCTGATTTGTTTCCAATTACTGTACTCCTTTCAGTCTCCTGCTTCAATTCCTCCAACATACATCAAATCACTTAGTTTTTTAGGGTTTTTTTGTTATTGTTGTTTTGTGTGTGTGTATATGGTTTTTGTTGTTGTTTTTTTTTGTGTGTGTGTGAGTGTTGTTTTTTTTCTCAGTCCAATACCCTATTTCTAAGGACCAATACATTGGGATAATGTAAAAATAAGATTTCATATGATACAACCTAATGTTCAACTTGATATCAGGTTCAAACATGATTAGTAATTACATGTAGAAGTAGGGGTTGGTTTTTATAAACACGTTTTCTCAATAATTAAAAAAACAACTATAATATCATCCTTTGTAAATGGAAGAGGTACAACTTTCTTCACTTGTCCTTGATATCAATGTGCAGAAACTGCATGGTGCCTATCCAAGATGTCTCTTTCTCTTTTTCTTATTAATAAAATCCCCATATAATTAAGGGCAGAATGTGCCCAACTAAAAGGCTACATTTCCCAGCTATCCTTACAGGTAAAGAATCTGCCAGTGGGCTATAAATGAAAGTCATTGCCCTTTGGCCTTTTACCCTCCCTGCTAATGTCTTGCCTAGAATGCAGATGCTCACCAGGATATAAGCTGCCATCTTATACCTTCAGAATGGAAGCTATATGTTAAGACCGGCAGAACACAATTTAGAATAGAACTAGTTTCCTAATTTCATCAAACTATGAAAGTTTTTTGTTTAATATAATAGATTTTATTCTCTAAACTAGAACTATGATAAACGTTCACATTAAAAAGCATTCCAGTTATAGCTAAAACCTGATTATGAGTACTTACCATAATATACTGATTAAGGGTCTGGTTCTAAAGTTAACATGAATCTGACCCTGTTCAGACAACTTGCTACTTATGTGGCTTCTTTTTTTTTTTTTTAATATATTTTATTGATTTTTTTACAGAGAGGAAGGGAGAGGGATACAGAGTTAGAAACATCAATGAGAGAGAGAGAGAGAGATCGATCAGCTGCCTCTTGCACACCCCCTACTGGGGATGTGCCCACAACCAAGGTATATGCCCTTGACCGGAAACAAACCTGGAATCTTTCAGTCCACAGACCGACACTCTATCCACTGAGTCAAACCGGTTTCGGCCTTATGTGGCTTCTTGGACACTTAACATCTCCACACCACAATTCCTTTATTAAACTGTTGGTAGTTAGGGTTGTTCTGATTATTAAATTCTAATGCTTAGTACCATACCGGTATTATCTTTAAGGTTGATCATGTATATTCTATGATCCAGCAATTCTACTCATAAAAATCTACTCTAAAGAAACTATTATGTGCTAATGCATGCCTACATACCCAACACACACACACACACACACACACACACACACAAAGACATCTCACACATACAAAATAGACATGTGCAAGAATGCAATGTTCATTGAAGCATTGCAATGGCTATCATCAGGAAAATGAACACATTAATGGTGAAATAGTTACACAATGAAATATCATACCATAGTAAAATGTATCAACTATAATTACATGTAGTAACATAAGCAAAAGTAAATGATATATTTCTAAGGACAAATATATAATAAAATTATCTATATTATAAAACCCTAACATGCAAATAGGCCAAACGGAGGAAAAAACAAACAGCCAGTTGCTATGATGTTCGCTGACCAGCAGGGGGTGTGCGCAGAACATGGCAGGCATTAGCAGCAGACAGCAGAGTGCAGAACATGGTGGGCATTGGCCGCGGTGGGATGGTGGAGCAGGTGACTGGGGGCGCCAGACCAAGGTGGGGTGCCGGTTGCAGTCATCAGGGAGAGCCTCTGGTGGTTACTGAAAATTCTTTGCTCCCATGCTCCGGAGTCCCACCCAGCGCTCACACCTGTTGCCAGCACCAGCCCCACTCACACCTGCTGCCAGCGTCAGAGCCACTGCTCACACCTGCTGCTGGCCCCATTCACTGGACCCTGTCAGTGGGTGTGAGCAGCGGTTGCCAGCCCTGATTACCCCTCAGGGCTTCTCCACCTCCCCCTGCTCCTGAGGGGTGATTGGGGCTGGCAGCTGCCTCTCACATCCGCTGCCAGCAACAGCCCCACTCATACCCGCTGCTGGCAGCACCACTCGCCCCTGAGGGCTTCTCTACTTCCCCCTAATCCTGAGGAGTGATCAGGGCAGCAGCAGCTGCTCGCACTGACTCCTGGCACTGGCCCCAATCGCTCCATGACATCAGCGGGTGCGAGTGGGGCCAGCACTGTCAGTATGTGGGAGTGGCTGCAGCGGGGCTGCTGGCAGACAGGGACCAGGAGCCACGGTAGGAGGGGCTGAGCAGGGGCATGGAGGAAGGGCAGAGACCCGCCCCTGTGCCCACTGCAGCTTCATGGCCCACAGTACCTTCCAAGGTGCATGAATTCATGCATTGGACCCCTAGTTTTTAAAATAAATGTAAAATACAACATGCATCGCAGCAATTATCCCTGAGGAGAAGGCAGGGAAATGATGGGGCAGGGAAACATTGATAGATTTAATAGTATGTACTGATAATGTCCTAGTTCTTAAATTGGATTGTAGGTCTATAGGTATTCCTTTTATTATACTTTCTAAATTACATTTTATGTTTTATATATTATTTTAATGTATCAAGTGTCACATTATAAACATATAAAATAGTGTATAAGGATACTATGCTGATTTAAATAAATAAAAAAGAAATTTCATTCTTGCTACACGCAAATAGTTACTGCTTCATCAATAACCAATTCTCACCACATAACACAAGTAAATATAGTAATGTCCTTAGCAGCTTTCCAAGAACTGTTGATTTGTTTTCTCTCAGAGTACATGTAAAATTTCTCTTAAAGAAATATAATTTCTGCTGAAACTGGTTTGGCTCAGTGGATGGAGCATTGGCCTGGAGACTGAAAGGTCCCAGGTTCGATTCCGGTCAAGGGCATGTACATTGGTTGTGGGCACATCCCCAGTAGGGGGTGTGCAAGAGGCAGCTGATTGATGTCTCTCTCTCATTGATGTTTCTAACTCTCTATCCCTCTCCCTTCCTCTCTGTAAAAAATCAATAAAATATATTTTTTAAAAAAGGAAATAAAATTTCCACATGATTTGAGACATAAAAATATAATTTCTACAGTATGAATAGTATAAAGCTAAGATGTGACAATTTCCACAAGTGTGTCTTATAAGGAATCAGGAGAATGTTTAAAGAGAACATGAAAAAAGTTGTAATTATTAAATAACTTCAATTTATAGCAAGCCAAAATGCATTTCATCATTATACTAAATTGATTAAAACAATTTTGCTGATTAAGAAGAATTAATATGAAATATCCTAAAATTAAACATTAAGATCGTCCAACCTATTCTGTGGAATATCTAAAGTAACTATATTTTTAATGACATCCAAACACTAAAAGAGTCCCTAGTTGTATCTAACAAAAAGGAATCCATTCATCCTTAAGGGATTAAGAGGCCTATTTGAGATTCATAATTAAGAAAAGAATTTAAAGTTACACTTATCCATTAATTTGGCCTTCCCTTTGGCACACACCCACAGCTGTTCCATTCCCATTCCTGAATAATTACTCACCCTCCATCTTCTCACTTTTTGTTTTTCTGCTACACTCTGCATATTCTCTCCATACTCAAAATCTTTCCTTTCAGCCATGATGTAGGTTTCTCTACCTCTTTCCTTTTGTATGAGTTACTTCATTCCACATTAAAAACACAAAACACCTGAAGTAACCATGAACATTCTGTTTACCCTTATAAATGTCTTGAATATATCAAAGAGCGTGAACTAGGCCCGAGAACTCTAGAACAGTCTTTTGAGATTTAAGACAGCTAGCTATCTTCTTCATTACTTGATTTTTATTAGTCAAAGTTACATGCTGAATACTGGAGAGAGGAAGGAGTACAGCAAGAAATAAAATGCAGTTGCTACCTTAATGAAAGGAAAAGTCGAGTCATTATTGCAAGTAAAATTATAATCAAGCATTATTCGAGTTATAATTGAAAAATTTAACCTAGTGGAAATCAACACATCAAAATAAAAAGTGAGCTCTAAAATATCAAATATCCAAATTTTTCACATCATGCTTAGTTATCCTCAATTGTTAATGTCCACATTTTGCCAATTTCCAATTCAACCGGTGATGGGTAGGTGAGATAGCAGGGGAGATGTCTGTTTTGAATAAGAAGTTAAAATAGATAACTTTAAGGTTCTTCTCAAGCATAAAAGTATTATATACATTAGTAAAAAACTACAAAAAACATTTATGAAAGGAATAAAGTATTACACATTATCAATAACCCAAATCTGTGTTAGCACCATTTTTATTCTGACATTCATTCATAATACCTATTTGAAAGACATAAATTCATCTTCTTCAGAGATAGATTTCCATAAACCATACCATGCCTATTCTCTTGTCACAGTCACAATAGACATTCTGACTGATTTACAAGTATAAAAGCAGCCTGAGGTCATCTAGCAAAATGAGACTATACCAAACAACACTACCACATCTCTGTCAATCTAATTCAGCCAGCCCAATAAGATTAGTATTATTAAAAGCAAATTTATTTTCTAATTTTGTTGTCAAACCTATTTAAGGAACCCCACTAAAATAGACAATTAAAATGTAAAGATATACTATTCTAACAATATATTAACATATATGTACTAGTATTCTAACAATTACCTCACAGTGCACATCAATCCAATAACTTTAGCCCATTTTCTAAATTAAAGACAATTTAAAAAAAAACCCAGAACATTAAATACATATACCTGACATACTCTACTGGTGCACACAACTCATAGCTCTAGAATGATGCTATGTTGCAATGTAAAAGATACCTTCTTAGGTCTACTCTCACAATATTTTGGGTTGATGTTATAGCTACTTTAACAATCATTGGTTTAAAAATTCTAAAGTGCAGCCCTGGCCAGTGTGCTCAATGGTTAGAGTATCAGCCTGCACATATAAGGGTCTCAAGTTCGATTCCAGATCAGGGGCATGTACCTGGGTTACAGATTTGATCCCCAACCTAGTCGGGGTGCATGTGGGATGCAATCAATCAATGTATCTCTCTCACATCATGTTTCTCTCCCTCCCTCTATTCTCTAAAAAATTGGTGGAAAAAGTATCCTCGGGTAAGGATTAACAAAAAATAAATAAAAATGTCTTAAATAAATGAGTAAAAATTCTAAACTGCAAACACTAAGGAGTCATCATCATAAACAAACATTAACTGAACTAGGCATAGCCTTAACGAGACATACACACCATTTTTATTAATATGACTTTTTTTTTAAAGATGATCTATGTCCCAGGTACAGTTTTCCTCAAGTACACATATTATCAAATAATTGTATGCATATGATTGTTACCAGATAACTAATCAAGTAACAAGAGGGACTACATGGTCACAAAGTCAGTTATAACATACTTAAAGCCAATTTAGTTCATATCATCACTAATAAGAACTATTTTTATTACCTCCAAGTTTATAGACTTTTTAAAATTTATTTTTATTATTGAAAGTATTACATACCTCCCCTTTTTTCCCCCATTGACCCTCTCCATCCTGCTTCACCAAACTATTGTCTGGGCCATGGGTTAGCATATATGCATATAAATTCTTTGATTAATCTCTTTCCAAGTCCTTCTGAGATTCATCAGTCCAGATTTATCGACTTATAAATAGAATTATATTCTGTTTCTTTTCAAATTAACTTTGAAATCTTGATTTTATTCCTTAGAATCAAAGAAAACTTTTACCAAACTAACATCAGATTGTTTGTCCCACTTACCAGGATTGAAACCTATACTCTTTGTCCGTAAGTAGAAAATAAACTTTTTCTTTTCTTTTCACTTTTCTTCCAATAAACTGAGTTAATATTCCTATTATAATTAAAAGAAGAACAAAGAGCTAAAACTATCAGAGTGGGGAGGGTTGGGGGTATGAAATCCATAAAGCTCCATATTTCCTCATCAAATAAAAAATATTAAAGTTCAGAAAGAAATGTCATCAATATGTCTATAAGTTTTACTATTGTTTGATAAAATTATTAGTAATTTTTAGTTTTGTCTTTATACTTTTCTTTATTGCCCACATTTCCTAATACTCCACAACTATTTATTACTTTTAAAATCAGGGTGAAAGGCATTTTAAGTCACTTATTTCTATGAATCTTCTTTGCAGAAAAATTATCTTTGCTAATAAATTAATAGCGCTATTGACGTACTTTCTAACTCAGTGCAGATTCATTAAAAACAGTTCTTCCTCCAAAGGATACTCATCTAGCAGGCTGCTTACAACCACATACAATTCACTCTTCCTCATCATTTGACTCCACACTAAATACCACAATAATCAGGTATTTTATCAAAAACTGTGAAATATGTTCTGAAAACCAAAATAACCATTTAGTGATATTCTAGGTGCTTTTCATATTCCATACTTCAAGGGTAATGGGTAATTCATTAAGATCTTTAGACGTAAAAAGTCCCCAGTAAGAAAAATAAATGTCATGCTTTCATTTTCTTATCAAGCAACACATTGAATATCCTGATGCATATTTCTTGGCACATCACATCAGACAGTTGCAATTTACTTTTTATTTTTGGTTACACAACATATGGCCAATCTCTGACTATTTTGGTTTCCCTATTTAGGACCAGAATAACTTAAACATAATTCTTAACCAAACTAGAACAATGTTGGGACATGGAAAAAATAAATAAATCTGGACTGCTGCCTCATACCATATAAAAATAACTCAAAATAGGTCAAAGATATGAATATGAGAGTTAAAACTATAAAGCTATTAGAAGAAAACATCAGTGTATATATATATCCATGACCTTAGATTAGGCAATGGTTTCTTAGATACTATACCAAAAGCACAAGCAATAAAAAAGATTTGATTAATTGGACTTCACCAAAATTAAAAACTTTTGTGCTTCTAAGGACACAATCAAGAAAGTGAGCCCGGGTGGCGTGGCTCAACGGTTGAGCTTCAGCAATGAACCAGGACATCATGGGTCCATTCCAAGTCAGGGCAATGCCCAGGTTGTGGGCTCAATCCTCAGTGAGGGGCATGCAGGAGGCAGCCAGTCAATGATTCTCTCTCATCATGATGTTTCTATCTCTCTCTCCTCTCTTCCTCTCTGAAATCAATAAAAAGATATTTTTTTAAAACTCTATAGTGCTTACAGCAATGCCTGTCAGCTAGTAAACTCTCAGCAGGCCTGGGTGTCACCAGCCTCCAGTTTCCCTGCTGTTTCTAAACTTATTGCAGCCACTATGGGCCTATAGGTCTAAATCTGATAAAAGTTCACATATTTTTTTAAAGTTAATGCAACAATTTAACTCTGGTCTGAGTTACTGCTTTGTCAGTGAGAATGCAAACATAAGGACAAATACAAGACATATTAAAATGAAGGACATAATAGAACCGGATGACAAAGAAAATATGATGGCTGAAGGAGATAAACAAGTGGAATATTAAACAGATGTTTTTAAGTCTGGGAAAGGGAAAAATATTATTGACATTACAAAAATAAAACAAAACAATGAAACAGGAAAGTCAAGAATGGAAAAGTGAAGCTGGCCTTAGAATACCTACTGAGTATCTCCCTCCTTCCCCTCCTTTAAACAGGTTCCTTCTCCTGCATTTAGCCTGTCCTGCAGCACCATTATTTCTTCATTCATTCATTTACCCAGTAAAAGCTGGTCACCTGAAAAACAGATATGGTCTTGCCCTCATCTATACTAATAAAAGGGCAATATGCTAATTAGACCGGGAGACCTTCCAGATGTCCTTTCAGACAAAGCCATAGTGATGAGGCCGAGGCAGAGGCAGTTAGGGGCGATCAGGCCAGGAGGGAAGAGCAGTTGGGGTGATCAGACTGGCAGGCGGGGACCAGCTGGGGGTGAGCAGGCCAGTGGGGGGGGGGCAGTTGGGGCGAGCAGGCTGGCAGGGGAGCAGGTGGGGGTGAGAAGGCCTGCAGAGCGGGAGGGGGGGCGGGGGAGGACAGTGGGGGGCGATCAGGCAGGCAGGCAGGTGAGCGATTAGAAACCAGCAGTCCCAGACTGCAAGAGAGATGTACAATTGCTGGGTCCCAGATTGGAGAAGGTGCAGGCCGGGCTGAGGGACACCCCCTCTCCCGTGCACAAATTTATGCACTGGGCCACTAGTAGTCTTATTGTCTAGCAAGAAAGAGTGAGATTAAAAAAGAAATTACAAAGGAATGGAGTATTTCAGAGAAGTGCAAAATACTAAGGTTACCATTATATAACAAGCAAACCTAATCAGCAGCCCTGCTGCTCAAACAAAAAACCTAGTTGTCCTCACTTCACACAATCAATGTATCCTCACGTGAAATTTAACCTAACTCTTAAATCTCTTATCTCTCACCTCTTCCACTGTCACTGTCCGGTTCAGGCCCCGATAATCTTTGTTCTTATTTAACATAGTAGCCTTATATTTAGTTTTTCTGCCTCCAGTTTCAGTCCTCTCCCATTCATTCTTCATAGAACTAACAGAATAATCTTTCAATAATATAATCTGTTCATAGCTCACCTTGTTTCAGAATGTTTAAACCCCTTAATAATGGCATCCATGATTCTTCACAATCTGATTTCTCACTTCCTCTCTCTCCACATCATGTACTTTAGGTCAGAGAATTACTCACACTTCTTCCTCCAAGCATGTTTCACCTTTTCACGTCTTCGTATTTACAATTCCCTCTGTCTGAAAAGCTTTTCACACTTACTCCTTTCCAGCTGAATTGGCTAATTCTCATGTGTCCTTCAAAAAAATCTATTCAAAAGTCACCTGATCTAGTAGAATCTGCTTTCCTTCTTTGGTTTTTCTTCTCTGTAATCCCAAAATACTCTGTGCATATCTCCTTACAGAGCTATTCCCACTTTGGCGGTTTCTTTAGGGTAAGAATTGTGCTTTGTCCATCTCTGAAATCCTTTTTTCTAGTGTAAGGACTAGCAAAGAATAAGATACTGGATAGACAAATGGTGGAGAGAGGTGATGCCAAAATATCCAAATAGAGTAATCCCACAGACAAAGAAAAGATGGACTGGAACATGGGTGTCAAGGTTGGAAAATGTAGCTGCTTCAGAAAGTAGTAGAATGGTATATTATACAATAATAATTTACTAAGAAGTAAATTACCAGACCTTAATTAAATTTGGATTCAATTTTAATTTTCAATGTGATTTAGAATTAATTTTCTTTCTAAAATTTTTAAATTTAAATTTTAAAATATGGTATATTATACAATAATAATTTACTAAAAAGTAAATTATCAGAACTATGATTAAATTTGTAATAGAAGATGCCGTAGCTCTTAACTGGAAAAAAATTAAATACTCAACTATATACATTCTAAATTTTTAAATTATCAACAAAGATATTTAAAAATCTACCAAAGTGTCTACACTTCTGTTTATAAAACAGGAGTATACACCTTGATGAAAAAGCTTAGTTCTTCTACTGTGACTAACTTCTCATGTTTTTTTATACTATTTGTAGACCTTTGACCTCCAAAAAGTCACTCCAAAAATAAAACGCTAAATAACCAATAATATTAATAAGATACCAGGGTCATACTATCATGGAGCACATTTACTTGTAAGTGATTTGCAGAGCATATGGTCTTTTAATACTGTACTTGACTTACACTAATACAAGAGATAAAGAGAATTAAAGTTGACATGAAGAGTAAATGTACTGAGGGCTTGAAAAAAACAGACTATATACTGTGAAACTGAACAGAGTAGATATCTCAGGCTGAAAATATATGGCTATACCAAACTTATGCTTGTCCTGTTTTTTATCCCCAAACTAACACTAATACAAACTATTTGGGAAATAAAGATATCTACATTGAACAGAGGGAGAGTGAAAAAAAAGCTTTCGGTAATTAAGTAAGACTAATTGGTATTGCATACTCTAGAAGGAAATATATTATAGAAATGTACACAAATAAATTTATAATTGAACATTCAATCCAAGAAAGAATTATTCACACAAAGAAACTTATAATAAACTGCAATCAATACAGAATATGCATATTACAACCTCTTTGTTATTTACTATGCAAAGTTAGATCTACTGTGAAACTAAAAGAACTTAAGCTTCAGACCCCTCATTTGTACTGCCAAGTCCATGTAGTAGAGGAAAGGCTGAATTATCTTTCTATAAAATAGTACAAAGTCATAATGTGACAATCTTTAGAGGAGTATGAAGCTAAAAATATTTTACAAAATACAGCCATATAATAGGCAGTTAATTAATAAAAAATGTTAGGCTATTTTTCTTAATTCTGTGATGTTTGTGCTATTTTTCAGCTTTTAATAAATATTTATTGATTTTTTTAGAGAGAAATATCCATTCACCCAGGTGTGTACCCTGACTGGGAATCGAACTCGTCACATTTCGGTGTATGGGATGATGCTCCACAACGAAGCCACATGGGCCAAGGCCAGCTTTTTAAAATTATGTAACTTGTGCCCTGGCCCATGTTGCTCCTCAGGTAGAATGTTGGCCCACATAACGCAGGGTCTTGGGTTAGATTCCTAATCAAGGGCATATGGCTGGATAGTGGGTTTGCTCCCACCCCCAATCGGGACACATGCCAGAAGCAACCAGTTGATGTATCTATCACATCATGTTTTTCTCTCTCACTCTATCTCCCCCTCCTTTCCACTCTCTCTGACAAAGCAATGGGAAAGATATCCTCAGGTAAGGATGAACAAAAAATAATAAGTAAATAAATAAAACTAGGTAATTAGTTGCAATTTCTCATTCTAAATATTTTTTCTAACTTTGTATTCATAAATTTGTATTATTTTTCTTTAAAAAGCCTTTGTAGTTAAGAATTTTAAATACTGATGAAATAATTTTACTTGCCTCATACTTTTAATATCATTGCATTAAAGACCTATTTAAAGACTTCTTCTATCACAGACCTTGGGTATTATTCATCACCAAGTACAATATACTAAGGAGTAAATCAAATTTTAGCGGAATTTTATTTAGGACTTTATTTCTTAAAACCATATTCAACCAGAGAGAAAGAGGGATGAAAAGATGGTGAAATGGAAAAGAACAGCTCATGGATAGGTAGTACATCTAGTATAGAAAACCATTCCTTTGAAATCAGATTATTTATTTAGGCAAGATGCAATACAGCTAAATAGTAAGAACATAATAAAAAATAGTCAGGAGGCTGTTGGTAACTAACAGTGAAGATGGCTGACAGAAAACAGGAGACCATGCAATCAAAGAGAAAAAAATGATTAAAAAAATAACCAAGGATGGTTCCTCAAAATGTTATTCATAAATGATGCAACAATTCCTCTCCTTAGGAATATACTCAGGATAAATTAAAACATGTTCACACAAATATGTGTGCATGAATGTTCACAGCAGCATTATTCATAATTGTCAAAAAGTAGAAACAAGTCAAATGTCCATCAGCTGGATGGATAAATAAAATGTAGTACAACCATATAATGAAATATTATTCAGTAAAAAAAATGAATGAACTATTAATGAGCTATTGATACATGCTACTTACATGGACGAACCCGGAAAATGCTATCATAAATGAAATAAGCCAATCACAAAAGGCTACATATTATATTATTTCATTTATATGAGATTTCCAAATTAGGCAAATCTAGAAAGATATAAAGTGGTTAATGGTTGCCTCAGGCTGGAATTGCAGGATGGGAAATTCGGATTGACTGATAATGGGTATGTGGTTCCTTTTGGGGGGACAAAAGTGTTCTAAAATTAGATTGAGACGATGACTGTACAACCCTGTGACATTCTACAAAACATTGAATTGTACATTTTAAATGGGTAAATTGCATGTTATGTTACTTATACTCCAGTAAAGATATCAAAAAAGCAAAGATCAGAACATATATGTCATGTATAAGCTGAATTTTAAATGTTATTTAAAATAGTAATAATTAGTTCTTATTCATTAAATATCCATTATATGCAAAATACTATGTTAAACATATATATTTCTAATCTTTTCAACAATTCTAAAAGATAGGTTTAGGATGTTAAATGTTATATACATTTAACAGCTGAAGAAACTGAGAAACAGGGAAGATAAGTAACTTGCCTAAATATACATAGCTAATCAGTTATCAGAGCCAGAATTCTAAATCAGAGCTGTGACTACAAAGGTCTTTGACCTTATTACTCTTTTCCTATCTTAGAAACAAGTCCAGGAACCTTGTATCAATAGCCCACTTCCATATCCCCTTCTGGAGTGAACAGTCTGTGATACAAAGGACATCCTCTTTAACATTTAAATTTAGACTGCACAGGGCACCAGGTATTCCATCTTGATCACACTAAGCTAGGTTTATCTCCACTGTCCTCAGCCAAACTTTGGACTGATTAAGTGCTTAGGATTTCCTCAAGCAAACCTCTGAGACAGAATTACAACAAACTAGCCTGGCTGGCTTGGCTCAGTGGTTGAGTGTTGACCTATGAACCAGATCACGGTTTGATTCTTGGTTAGGGCACATGTCCGGATTGCGGACTCAATCCGCAGTGTGGGGTGTGCAGGAGGCAGCTGATCAATGATGCTCTCTTAACATTGATGTTTCTACCTCTATCTGAAATCAATAAAAATATATTTTAAAAATAATTGCAACAAACTAAAGGATAGATCCTTAGGTATCAAATGGTATTAAGAATCAAAGAGTGGGAAGGGAATATTTATTGAGAATTATTTTGTGCCAAATGATTGAGCTGTGGTCGGAGATGGTTATGATCTAAGGTAAATTATTAAAAGGAAACCCAATACATCTACATCAAAACCCCTCTTCTGTGAATAGTAATGACATTCTATGGGAACTGTGATTTCCCCTAAAGGTTGTACAGACCTGGTATTGATCACAAGCAAGAAATGGGTCCTCTCTGAGATATAACCACATAGGCTAGCAAGGTAGAGAATCCCCCTTTTTCCTGGGCCTTCTGCTCTGGGTTTAGACCACTCTGGATATGCTGGACGCATTCCCAGGTAGATTTAGAAATGGCATCTGCCACTGGAAGGCAGATAGATGTGTTGCAGTCAAGAAGGAGGCATCCCAAAAGAAGCCCACAAATTGAAGAAGCGTTTGCTCATGTGAGCCAGATTACACAAACGCATACTAGTAACTCTGCGCTTCTGTCCCTTTTGTACCTCTGAGCCTTTAGTAAAGTACTCAATGTTCTAGCCTGGTCTCAGTTGTATACCGCAGAAGTATTAAGAGAAGACTCATCTTTGGGACAGAAAATTAAACAGAAAGCAGCAAGGGATTCCCTAATGTCCACAAGGGATTCCTCAAGGGATCAAAAGTTCTTGCGGTGAACTCCAATTTTTTCATCCCATTTGCAGAATTTCCTTCTAAAGCCAATTCTGGAAGATTCTGACTTTTATTTATTAAGATAGAAAGTAGTTTTTTCCTATCAAAATTGAAGCTTACTGTAAACCCAGTACTATCTAATTCCAAATCTGTATTCTTATTAGCTGCTACATCACATTGTCTCTGAAATACTACAAATAGAAAACTGATCAGCAAAAGTATGGGAGATAATGAAGAGAAGGAGGAGGAGGAAAATGGAAAGAGAGGGAGGAAGAAAAAGGAAAGGGGAAAAGAACAGAAAAGAAGGGATTTCACCAAAGCATAAAAACTCATTGTGGATTGAATGTCAAAGATGGAAATATTTCAATTTAATATATGCAATTAGCATATATGGAGAGGAGTACCTGATATATAGCTAGCATTTGGTATAGTATATTAATTCCCTTTCTTAGAAACAAAGATAAGAGCCATATAGAAATATGCTGTCCTAAGTTTAAGCTTTTGAAAAAGTTCAAGTGTAATGATATTAGAACAGATATCCAACAACAAAATACTCCACATTTCCTTATTAAAAATATTCTATAGGTAAGAAGCCAGAATTGTGGCAACTATAAAATTCATACATCAGTTCTCACTTTCAAACAAAAAGGGGAACACACTATCTCACTTCTCCAATATGTTTAAATGCAAAAATACACGCAAATTCATGAATTCCTTAAACTACAAAATCATTTGCTTTCTCAAGGCATATCTTTCTGTATCTGCCAAAAGTCACGAAGATTCAAGGCACTTCAGATTTCAGGTGCCTTATGCACAAGTTACCCTGCAAAAATACCCTCCCAACGAATATCAGCCAAACCCCTTCCTGTTTTTCACCTTGTATGTTTACTTTCACATCTGCTGCAAAAGATAAAAGGAACAACGGGGACATCAACCACATGACTGTGTCATACCAACCCGGAAATGAAGCTATGAAGCCAGAGTCGCTATGAAATGAGTCTTTAGACACGCAGATTTAAAAATGTTACAGTATTAAGTCTGAATTAAATCCAAAAATCACCTTTGGACAAAGCCATATATTTCTATATAGCTATAGTTGTTTATAAAAAATAACAATATACACACATAAATACCAAATTTAAGGAGAAAAAGATATGGGTCAAGATGCATAACTTATTCTTCTTTACCAAAGATTATTCTCTACATTTCCATTAGTTCAGATTTTATCAAAAGTAAAAGGGGGGAGAGAATCCAAGATGGCGGCATAGGTAAACACCTATACTGCTGCCTCGCACAACAATTTCAAAACTACAACTAAAAGACAGAACGGACATCATCCAGAACCACAGGAAAGCTGGCTGAGTGGAAGTTCTACAAACTAGAGGGAAAGAGAGGGGCTCACGGAGACCCAGAGGAGCTGCAAAAAGCTGAGGTACGGAGACGAGCGCGCTGAGAGAGCGGTGCCGGAGTACCTGGCTGGCTTTCTCTGGCGGGAGGGAGACGGAGACTCTCAAAGGCATTGAACCACTTGTCCTGCGACACTAAACCCCAGATCCAGCCGAAACTCATACGGGGGGAGTTTGGACTGTGAGAAGGGAGAAGTGCACGGAAATTTAGGGGAGTCGCAAAGGATCGGAGGTCTGGTCGCGCACGGCACCACGCGGAGGACGGATTGCTGATTGTGCCGCTGGCTTTCGCGAGTGGGCGGGAGACAGACCCTCCGATCTGCGCCACTTCTGAGTCCACTGGGCCCCTATTTTGGGCGAAACCCTGGGGACCTAGACTCGTGTGGTCCTGGTTCGCAGGGTAGCCGGAAAGGCAGAGGTTGGAGGCGCTGCGGGTGCGCGCGCACAAGGACCGCTCCAGCCATTACCCAGTCACGTGAGACTCAGGGGCCATGGAGGGCGGGGCCGACTGGAAGGCAAGGCGGTGCCTTAAGCCCTGAGCCTCCACCCTCCCAAGCTCAGCAGAGGCTTCTGCGGCTGAATCCAGCACAGAAGTTTCCCCGGCACAGTGAAAATGCCGAGACAAGGGAAGGGATTACAAGCAAAAGAAATGGAGGAAAAAAAACAACTGGATATAGAGTTCAAAACCACGCTTATAAGGTTTTGCAAGAATATGCTAGAAAAGATGGATAAATTTAGTGAGACCCAAGAGAAGATAATAAATACACTGACTGAAATGAATACTATTATGCAGAGTACTAACAGCAGACTAGAGAAAGGCAAGGATCAAGTCAAAAATTTGAAATATAAAGAAGCAGAAAACATTCAACTGGAAAAGCAAGAAGAGAAAAGAATCCAAAAATGTGAACATAATGTAAGGAGTCTCTGGGACAGCTTCAAGCGTACCAACATCAGAATTGTGGGGGTGCCAGAAGAAGAGAGAGAGCAAGATACTGAAAACCTGTTTAAAGAAATAATGACTGAAAACTTCCCACATCTGGTAAAAGAAATAGACTTACAAGTCGAGGAAGCACACAGAACCCCAAAGAAAAGGAACCCAAAGAGGACTACACCAAGACACATCATAATTAAAATGCCAAGAGCAAAAGACAAAGAGAGAATATTAAAAGCAGCAAGAGAAAAACAGTTTATTACCTACAAGGGAGCACCCATACGACTGTCAGCTGATTTCTCAACAGAAACGATGCAGGCCAGATGGGAGTGGCAAGAAATATTCAACATGATGAATAGCAAGAACCTACAACCAAGAATAATCTATCCAGCAAAGCTATCATTCAGAATTGAAGGGCAGATAAAGACCTTCACAGAGAAGAAAAAGCTAAAGGAGTTCATCAACTCCAAACCAGTATTATATGAAATGCTGAAAGGTACCCTTTTAGAAGAGGAAGAAGAAAAAGGTAAAAGACAAAAAATTATGAACAACAAATACACATCTGTCAACAAGTGAATCTAAAAATTAAGTGAATTAAAAATCTGATCAACAGAATAAACTGGTGAATATAATAGAATCAGGAGCACAGAAAGGGAGTAGACTGATAATTCTCAGGAGGACAAAAATCATGAAGCATCAAACAGACTGTGAAATTATAGCAGAAAGATTAAAGTTAGGTGAGGTAAATAAGTGATCAATCAAAGGACTTGTATGCATGCTTATAAACATAACCAATGATCACAGACACTGGGGGGTCGGGGTACGCCTGGGAGGGAGGGGGGGCAATGCGGAGATATGTATAAAAAAATTAATAAAAATTAATTTAAAAAAAAAAAAAAGTAAAAGGGAATTAACATTTATTTTTTGAGTATCAGTATGTGACAGGCACACTGCAAGGTTTATTTTTGTTTATTATTACTATGTATTCTGTGTAATGTGGGCATTATCCTCATTTTACAGAAGAGGAAACTGAGGCATAGAAAAGTACTTACACAGAATCACAATCACTGAGACCTCATTGTTTTGGCAGAAGTCCTGCACCCAAATCTCTCCTTCCCCACTTGCTCATGAATATTGTAAAGGTAAAGTAAAGAATGTGATTTTGAAGCTTTCACTACTGAAGCTTTCTTGTCAACCAGTGTTTATTTGTTTATTTTTATTTTTTTATTGTTTAAAGTATTACAAATAGTAGTACATATGTCTCCTTTTTAAAATTATATATATATATTATTGATTTTTTTACAGAGAGGAAAGGAGAGGGATAGAGAGTTAGAAACATTGATAAGAGAGACACATTGATCAGCTGCCTCCTGCACACTCCCTACTGGGGATGTGCCTGCAACCAAAGTACATGCCCTTGACCGGAATCGAACCCAGGACCCTTCAGTCCGCAGGCCGACGCTCTATCCACTGAGCCAAACTGGTCAGGGCTCCTTTTTTTTTTAATTGACCTCTCCCCGACCTTACCTACCCCCAGTACATGCCCTCAACCAGTGTTTATTAACAGTCATATTAGAGAAAACTAGTAAGGATCAGTCAACAAAAATAACAACCAGAAAATAAAAAAAGAATTATTGGTAAATCTTGCTAAGTAGATGACATCAGTTTTTTAAAAAATATGAATTGGATATTGGTTATTATAAAAAATTGTTAATTTTCTTAGGTCTGATAATAGTATTGTGGTTATGTAGGATAAAATCTTTATTCTTAGGAGAGGAGTAAAGTATCATAAATCTGCGCTTTACTTCTAAAAGAAAATTGATTTTAGAGAGAGAGAGGAAGGAAGGGTAAGAGGGGGACATTGATCTGTTGTTCTGCTTATTTATGCATTCATTGGTTGATTCTTGTATGTGCCCTGACTGGAGATTAAACCCGCAACCTTGCAACTCAAAATGACACTCTAACCAACTGAGTTACCTGGCTATGCCTCTGAATCTTACTGTCAAGAAATTAGGATACATGTACCCACATAAAGAGAGAGATAGTCAGAAGCAGAGTTAAAATTATAACCCAAGTCTTAAATCTTTATTATCCTGGAATTCACATTTTCATTACACCTCTGTATGTCTAGTGTGTTCCCTATGTTATGTACCTAGCTACTCTACTAAGTTTGGGAGAATGGGGAAGACAATGAAAGACAGGACATTGATCTTTGCCCTCCAGAAGCTGTTAATGTTATTAGAAATACAAATTTTATATGCAATATAAAACAATACAGAAAAAAATCTGGTGTGGAACAAGTAAATGCTGCAAGAGTTCAGAAGAGAATACCAATAAACCTCCAGAGAATAAAATATCGTTAAAACCTCTTCCCTCTAACAGGTTTCTTATTCTTGGCCTCCTTTCCCTTAAGTATGTCTCCTTTATTTAATTTACTTGGCAACAACTGACTTAATTATTTCCTACTGAACAAAATTATCTGGAGACTATCTAAACATAAAATACGTGTTTTGCTTGCTTGGAACCCAGGATATGATTTTTGAACTAAAATACTTTTTACATTTTCACTGGAAAAAAGCACTAAATATATTATCTGAATTTTCTTGCCTTCAGAAGCAATTGTGTTGTTTCAAGTATTGAGGATGCCAGAAAGCTTGAAGATTTAAAAATAACCTCACAAAGAGCTCATTTCCAACACCAGATGGAAAGAAATTACTCTAAAGACATGTGTGGGAGGACATATATACAATATCATATGACACCATGCAAAGATTTATATAATTACGTAATGCCATCAAAACTAACAGGACTCTTCAGGTAGTAAGTTAGCAACAGTTTCAATTCTCTGAATCATTAAAAAGATAAAAAGGCCAAAAACAGCAAGTGGGTGGTAGCAAAAAAAAGCCTTCACTTTAAACCGCCTTCCATGTGTCTCTGTTGCACACTGAAACAGGTTGGCAGGTAAAATTCGAGGGCTTAAATCCTTGGAGCTCTTGACAGTTCTGCCATATGGTCAAAACTGGGAGGGATGTAGTGGGGGGAAATGAATTTCAACAATTTGTACCAAGTCTATTATTAAGGGGAAACACTTTTCACTTGAATATATGTAGAACATCAAATTGGTAAATTAAAATATATACTTGACATGTCAATTAAAATAATGCTTTTTTTATATGATATTTCATTTTTGTATTAAAAGTTATACTGTTAAGATAGCATTTAGGCCTGGCCAGTGTGGCTCAGTGGTTGAGCATCAACCCATGCACCAAGAGGTCACCGGTCAATTCCCAGAGGATTCCCATTAGGGGCACATGCACAGGTTTCTACTTGATCCCCAGAAGAAGGCAGCCATTTGATGATGTTTCTATCACCCTCTCTTTTCCTCTCTCTCTAAAATCAATAGAAAGTTATTTTTTTAAATATTGCATTTAGCATTGTATTAAAATGATTCTGATAGGATTACTTAATTTATGTAAGCATTAAGTAATGGCTAAATAGCAATCACAAATGAAGCTTGGCATATTACTATATACTCATAAATTACCAAAAGCATACATTTCTATTACATTTGTGTGTCACAGGCTTAAATTTAACTATTTCAAAATAACCCTATGCTTTAACATTAAATCACTGAGAGTTTCTCATTCAAGACTTTTAATCTTAACTTTTTATGGTTCAGTACAGATATTATCAAAATATAAACATTTTCTGAGTGAAAATTAATGTAGAAAGTATATAAATATCAGTCTATGTTATGTCCAGTGCTACAATTCAGGTGTGTAGAGGGCCTACCAAAAATTAATTTGGATTAGGATAATTTTTGTAGAAGATAGAAGGCACAAAGAGCAGGTAGATTGCATTTGTAAATCAGAATTACACATAGGAATACACATTATATCCTATTTTATCTTCTGATTTCCACTTATTTTCAAAAAAAAATCTGAGGTGCTCCTATCCCTATCAGTAGAAAATATTAATAAGTAGAATTATAGACACACATTAAATACAGATAGAATAGATAATATGAATAGAGTATCTATTGCTTCTTCCGATTTTATTTATCAACTAGAGGCCCATTGCAGGAAGATTCCTACAAGAATAGGGCTTGGTCTCCACTGCCCCAGCCTGCTTCCCTCCCTTCTCCACCACCCCACTTGCTTGCTTCTGTACAGCTTCCCTCCCTTCTTCAGCGCTTGGCTTCCTTCTACGCTGTCTTCAGTCTTCGCTCTGCACTAGGATATGCAAATTAACCGCCAGCTTGGTTGGGTTAATTTGCAAACTCACTCCTGATTGGCTGGTGGGCATGGCTTGTGGGCATAGCGGAGGTATGGTTAATTTGCATGTTTCTCTTTTATTAGCTAGGAGGATATACATTTTTAGTTATAGTTCCCACCCATTTCATCAGACAATCCTGCCTCTTCCTACCCAATCTGCAAGATTACTTCAACCCTATCCAAAGTCCACTCTACATAGCTCAGAAACAACTTTAATTTCTACAAATAGAGATTGCTCTGAAAATTAAGAATGACAGAGAGGCCCTAGATTAATTGAGTGGAAGTGACTCAAAGAACCTTCAGCCATGGAAGGGAGACAGTAGCAATTTAATAAACAATCACAATTTAATCCATATGGATTTATCTTGGAGATAAGAGATAACTACAAAATGAGAACTGGTATTAATAAATGCAATAAAAATAATAAAATAAACATTATACCAGAATGGCTCTGGAATTTCTATATAGAAGGGATTTTAGGGTTAGCATATTTACTTACATGACTCGGGGAGAAATCTGATGAAGATTAGGGGGTAGGGTATAGTAAAGTCTCTCCAAGTCATTCCTTGAATTATATTGGCCACACTCATGGTATGTTGCTTTTCTTTAAAGTTAAAAAGAGCTTGCCAATTTATTTTCAAATACTACAAGATGGGTATAATCCCATTTTAATAAAAATAATTTAAAAAATAAGTGTAAACAGACTGATCATAATCAGATTCTCTCAGATTCTTTTTTTTAAAATAATTTTTAATTATTGATTTCAGAGAGGAAGAGAGAGATAGAAACATTAGCGATGGGAGAGAATCATTGATTGGCTGATTCCTACAGGCCCCACACTAGGGATCAAGCCTGCAACCGGGGCATGCAGAAATCAAACTGTGACCTCCTGATTCATAGGTCAACGTTCAACCACTGAGCCATGCTGGCTGGGCTATATCTATTTTCTTTATCCTTCTCACCGTGTATTCCTTAAACAGAAGCAGAGTAAATAAAAATACTAAGCCAGTGTGTACATCACAGTGTTTGTTATACTGCATTGTACTGAATAAATCATAACTCTACTCATAAAAAGGACACACTGTAAGTCACCAGTCACAGACCAACAAACTTAGACAACAAAATTAACACACATATTTAAAACCTGGCTCTTCTCTAACTAAAAGCTATTATACTAGTAAATGCAATGAACCAATTACCTTCCAATAATTCTAGATTCTCTACATAAATAAGGCCTGTAACTAATCATCATGTTTTAAAAGTTTTTAAAAGTTTCATCTTTGGGGGCATTATTCAGGGGAAAAAATGCGAAGTTGTTCATTAGAATTATCATTGTTTAGCTGACAAACCAAATAAGGTAATTCCATGCTCAAGCAATAGGGGGGGAAACAATTCCTTTAGAGGTAGCAATTAATCTGCATATAAATATGAACAAGACCTCATGAATCTGATGAGACTCTTGGAAAAATATACTGGTAGCACTTGGGCTGGCCTGCTTCTTAGATACCACGGAGACAGATTATGATATAACAGTATACTCCTACTGGTTTAAGAACCAAATTCTGCCCACAATGGCCACTGCTATTCTAAAGATATAATATCAGATTACCAATATTGAATTGGATTTGAACACTCAGAATACAATATAAGCAAGCCCAACCACTCACATCACAAATTATAGACTAACATACTTTAAATCTCAATCTACTGGTGAGCATATCTAAGTTCCTGCATAGAATTCAAGAATGCCTTGACTACTTACTATGCAATACTTTGACAAACTTACCTGAAAGCTTTCTTAGGAACAGGAAGAAGGAAACAAAATAGCATGTCAGCACACTCACTCCTATAATATGAATCTACTCAAAATTAAGAGCATAAACTAAGGAATGAGGTGGAAAGCTAGCTTTATAATTTCCAGAAATGTTAAATTCAAGCTGCACACAAGAAAACATCATATTGGTGAACTTTGCATGAGGGGCATGAACCTGACAAAAGAGAACAACAAGAAAAATATATAGGTCATATCTCAACAAAATACCACAACCTTTTTTTTCAGAGGAGACAGGAATCATTTAAAATCACATAAAACCGGCTGGCCGGGTGGCTCAATTGGTTGAGCGTGGTCCTGTAACCCTTCCCCCAGCCCCTCCCTCTCTCTGCAAAAAAAAAGGTTTCAGGTTCAGTTCCCAGTAGGGGTGCATACAGGAGGCAACTGATCAATGTTTCTCTCTCTCTCTCTTCCCTTATTCTCTCTCTAAAGCAATAAAAATGTCCTTGGGTGAGGATTTTTAAAAAGTCACTTGTAAATTTAGAAGTATTTCTCACTTCTGAAGGGGAAAAAAAAGGAGATAAAATTAAAGTACTTTTAAATAAACAAAGGGAGAGATTTCTATATTTTTGTTAATATTATATAAATTATTATATAATGTTATTTTATATATTCTATTGAGGATAACCCTACTTTAAAACATGCTTTTATTCTCCATATTTATTACTTTAATGCAATAAATAGGATTTAACAAACATTAAGGAAATATTGGCCTTTAGACCACCAAGAAAGAGATGTGGGAAGCAAGCAGAGATCCACCTAAAAGATAAAACTTTATTCTTCTAGCTTAGTCTATTTGCTGACAGCCAGAGTTTCCAAGCATTAATTGACAGAATTCTTAGCTCTGAGTAGAATGGAAGCCTCAGAGCTTTTCTCAATCTACCATCAACCATCATTTACCATGAGCTGCATACACTGATGCGGTACTTAGGACTTAAATCCTTTTAATGAACACCATTTAAAGAAAATTCAATAACGAAGCTCAAAGAAACTTCAAAACAAAACAAAAAAATTCATCAAGTTCCTTCAACATAGGGAACTTTTCTTCACATTTCAAATTACTAATATAGTTAATATTTTTAAGGTCAGACAACGGAAAACAATCAGAAGGAATATATGTATGACAACCATAGGTGAAACCACATTGCCAGAGATACAGAGATGGGAAAATATGGGTTATTACTGAGCAGTTCTTTTTGGTTGAAAAATATAAGTAATAAGGAGAATACTTACAGAAACTCAGAATAAATTTTTATTGTGTTAAGCAGCTACCTTTCCACCTTTATGGGGAGCATAACGGTGGAAAGGTAGTTTGAGGCCAAATTGTATAAGGCCCAAGCCAGTAGGCAGACATGCCCGAGGGCTCCTGGACTGTGAGAGGGTGCGTGCCAGGCTGAATTTCGTGCATTGGGCCTCTGGTATTGTGTAAGGACTTATAATACATTTGGTAGAATACACTAGTATAAATGTTAGAGAATTTTGGTAAGGCCTAAAGATTAAAAACATTTATTTCTAAGCCTGAATTCAACCATACAAGGAAAAAAGTATAGTTTTGTTACTAGAAGAGAAAGGAACCAGGTTAGCATGATCAGCTTGGGTCTACTAGTGAGTTCACTTTTAATAGTAGCAAAGACACTGTACTTCAGTTTCCCCAGGGAAATAAATGATGCTTATCGCCCTGACCGGTTTGGCTCAGTGGATAGAGCGGTGGGCCGTGGACTGAAAGATCCTGAGTTTGATTCCCAGTCAGGTCACATGCCCGGGTTGCAGGCTCCATCCCCAGTAGGGGGCTGCAAGATGCATCAATGTTTCCAAATCTCTATCCCTCTCTCTTCCTCTCTATAAAAAAAAAATCAATCAACAATTTTTTAAAAAAATAATAATGCCTATCTTTACCTTAATTACAACCTTTCTGTAGAAAGCACTCTGAATTAGCACCTTCATTCCAAGGCAATCTGATGCTCGGTTATTATACCCATTTTTAAATCTGTCATTCATTGAGTGCTTCCTGTGTGCCAGATAGTCTGCTGTATACTCTGCATGGATTATACTAATCACATCCCGAGAAACTATTTCATAAAGCCTAAAACTGTCCAGCCAACAAAGAACTTACGTTTCTAATTTAGAGGAAAAGGAAAATGAAGAGTAGCTTAAGCTTCCCTAACAAGGAAGGGTTAATGCCACACTCACAAAATCGGGATAGCAAGTTTTATACCAGGGAGCTATAGATACAGATATAGATGACATCGTCCATGTGTATGCGTGCCTACTTCATTATAAAGGATCAAACCAGCTGAAGTTTTTGGCCCCAGGACTGAGAATGCCGAAAACAAGTAATGATGAACAGCACTGAATACAGTATTATCCTCAAGAGAGTACAAAACCGCTCTAATAATATCCAGGATACCAGACATCACCCTTTCTTGCAATTTTCCCTAAAAACAGAAAGAACAAAATAGCAGCTGTGAAATCACCCAGACTACTAAAAAAAAAGCTCAGCATCTCTTTTAAAAAGAAAAAAGAAAAGAAAAAAACCACCACCACTATCTCCTAATCAGCAATACACGCCAAATCCCGGCAGGTCTCCGCAGACTGGTCCTTCATGGCGGGTGCAGTCAGAGAGACAACAGGATGACAGTCGCTGTCATGTGGCCAGAACCCAAGCCGTCAGCAATGTTTCACGTGGGATCACTTTCTCTCCCCGGAGGAGGATGCCGGACCGGGGGGAGCCGGCCGGCCGGGCCCGGCCCCGACATCGGGAAGGATCGCCTGCGGATGCGCGTTGGCGGGGGAGCCTCTCCCTGCAGCCTCTCCACAGGTATTAAAGGGAAGCGGGGGGTGGGGGGGAGCCCGGCGAGCAGGAGCAAAGATTTCCCAGCCGACAGATGCGCGAACTGAAAAAGGAGGTCACGATGCCGAGAGAACAGATTTAACCCTTTGGTCCCGGGCCCCGTGCGGGCTCGGGGGACGCGCCTTGGAGCCCTCCGGGCGGGCGGGTCTGTTGAACGACACGGGTGTCGATGGCGGGAAGGCCCGAAAGTCCTCGCAGCGTTCCCGCCACCCCTCCGATGTCGCGCCCGGCTCCTCCCAGACAGCCCGCCACCTCGTGCGGCCGCGGCACCCCGCACACACCTTCGCCGCCCGGCACCCCGCAATTCGCCTCCATCTGGTTTCCTTCCAAGGCTCCCGCCAGGATGGACGGACCAGACCCTACCGATCTCCCCGCGTCAAAAAAAAAAAAAACAAAAAACACCAAATCCCCAGCCTCAACTTCGAAACGCGCCCCGAGACCAGCCCCGCCTCTTTCTCCTCAGGGCCGCCGCGGGCCGCCTGCAGCCCCGCAGCCTCGCGCGTCCGAGGCCGGCCGTGCGGCCACGGCCCCCGGCCCGGGGCCTGCGGCGGGCAGGAGACAAAGAGGCTGCGGCGCCACCGCGGCCGCCAGGACCGTCCCCTCGGGGACAGCTCCGCGCCCCGCCTCCCGCCGCCCAGCCCGCACGCTGCCGCCGCCTCGCCTCACCGGTGCTACGGGGACCAGGGCCCCGCGCCCACCGCCGCTCGCTGCAGCTGCCGGAGGAACAATGGCAGGAGGAGGTGCCGGCGTCCACGGCTCCAGCCCTCTGCGACTCTCGGGCTTGCGCCGGCTGCGGGCGGACTGACTGACTAACCCACCGGCGGAGGGAGGGAGCCAGTGAGCGAGCAGGAGGCTGCGCCGCGCGCCCTCCCGCCTTCCCTCCGCGGAGCGAGGCCGGCCCGGCCCGCAGCCAGCCCGCCCGCCCGCCCGCGCGCGCCCCTCCCCCTCAGGTCGCCACAACATTGTAGTAAATTCCTATTGGACGGCGCCGGAGGGAGGAGGGGGCTGGGCCGCGGCCCGTCATCCCATTGGCTGGAGCCAAGTTCTGACTCCTCCGGTTCCCCACTCCCCTAGCCGGGGAGGAATGGGAAGGGGAGGAAAAAGGGGAAAGGCCAGGGGCTGGCGGGGTGTGCGCAGGCGCAAGTCGAACCTGCTCGGGAGTCCGGGTGCTCCTGGCCTGCAGCGGCACCCACGTGGGGAAGGAGGCCGCTAGTGCCCAGGACGAAGGGGAGGCCCTTTCCACCCCGGAGGAGGGCCAGGTAATAGGCCGAGATTTGAAATCCTCGGGGAAAGCTGAAGTTGCTGCCAAACTACTCCAGCTGACTGCCCCCTAATGCACCTTGGTTAAGTCACTGAGCTTTTTGGGCCTCAGGTCTGCCTTCTAGTAACTTGACCATCTCTGGAAGCCATTCTAACCCTGCCATTTGATTAGACGTTACCTCTCCTGGCAGCCGTGCAATGCATGAAATGGAAGCTTAAGTGTGGCCACGCCAAGATTTCTGTGTTTAACGACCTCCTAATTCTGCCCTGGCACCCTCAAAATCATAAAAACCCTACCAGAACTTAGGGTTGCTCGGACAATTGCCTTGTGTGCCTTCATTTCCTTTCAGAAGTTTCTGAGGCCGCTTGACCTTTCACATTTCCTGCCAGGTTGGTCTCTGAACCGGCTGGGGCCCCACAGAGCAGAAAGGAGGCTCTGTTTTAAGCATGGTCTCTATACGGTATGTCTGACAGGTTCTGCTATTCCCATTTCAGAGAAGAAGAAGCCCAAGCAGAGAGCCTTAGACCTGCCAGGATAAGAAGCCAGACAATCTGACATCAGAGCCTGTAGGTGCCAGCTACACTGTCTCTTAGTATCTAATCACAGCCCTCTCACATCTCAGCTCAGCCTCAAGAAACCGACTACCCAGGTTCAATTCTCAAACTCCAGCCCTCCTTCATGGTTTGGCCTCCTCTGTGCCTGTTTCAGACTCCATAAAATGGGATAATAATTTCTACTTCATTACTGTAGGAATTAAATGAATTAACATGCATAGAGTAGCAAGAGCTACAGAATTATTACTGCTATTGGGAGACTAAAATATGGACTGGGAAAGGTGGAGTTGGCTAACATCATAATAATATGTTTGTTAAGCACTGAATTGTCAGCACTGAACTGAGCACATTGTATGAATCATCTGTTTGAAACATCCTGAGAAACCCTAGAGGACCACCAGACACCCCATCTGAAACTGCCTCCACTCACACCCCCTTGTCCTGCTTCCAGTTTACTCCATAGCACTTACTTCTACCTGACTCAACTATATATGTATTATTTGTTTGTGTCCTTCTCAATAAACTGCTGCAGTATAGACCCACTAAACTGGGACTTTGTCCCTCTTTTTCATTTAATGAACAAGTCATCCTATATAATAAAACCCTAATATGCAAATCGACCAAACATCGGAATGACTGGTCGCTATGATGCGCACTGACCACCAGGGAGCAGACGCTCAACACAGCAGCTTCTCCCTGCTGGTCAGTGCACTCTCTCAGGGGGAGGTCGCTGAGCCAGAAGCTGGGCTCCTGGCTGGGGAATGCAGTGGCAGTGGCGGGACCCTCTCCCGCCTCCACTGCAGGCGGGCGGTAAGGAGCAAGGGGTCCTGGATTATGAGAGCCCCAGACTGCGAGAGGGTGCAGGCCAGGCTGAGGGAACTCTTCCCCCCTCCAGTGCACAATTTTCATGCACTGGGCCTTTAGTTTTATATATAAGGAAGCTGAGGCTTATAAGGTCAGGTGATATGGCCAAGGTCATTCTGTATACTAGGGGTGAAGCACCTGTTCTTGAATACTCTGGTCCCCTGTTTTACAATCTCCTGTTCAGCCATGCTTCTGATTGGGGGAGCTCTAGCTCTACCACCTTTGTGCCTCAGAGGCTTCCTACAACTAGACCTGAAAATCTGCTACCATGAAGGATACATCCACAAGACCGCTCACCACTACCACCGAATTCAGATTCCTAAAGACCAATATCTCTGTGCTGTGAAGTGCTAGGTAATGACACAGCATATTAAAGAGGCTTATTTTGATGCACAATATTTGATAAACATCACCCTGAAAAAAGGTAGGGGTCTCAGGCTAGCAGAAAATGGCTACACAGGCAGGTGTAAACCACTCTTAAAATCCACACCAAGAACTGTTAGCACAGGCTTTAGAATCTGAGACTTACATTCTAGTCCTAGCTTTTAGCCTGAAGGTGCAAGAGCTCTGTAAGTTATAAAGGACCATCCACACAAGGGGGATTTTTGTTATTAACTAGGTGCACACCATCACCGGCTAGGTTAAATGCCCAGTCCCTGAGTATAGCTGGGCCCAACACATAATTGGGGGGTGGGGGTAACTACTGCCCAATCTGAAGGCAGAGAAACTGCCCTTACTCATATGCCCATCTGTCCTCTCAAAAGAAGCCTCTGCAAACCAGACATTGAACCTCAGCTCACCCTGAAGAGGCTGCCATTGGGTACCAAGGATAAAGGTCTCAAGCATCATTTCTGAAGCTAATCACCAGGGAGAAACTCAGAGCCCCGCCCTGCCTGCTCCATGCTCACATCTGGGTGATGGCAGTGCTGTGCTCCAAGCCCCATGATAGGGTCTCTAGGGGCCATCTCTATCCCGCCTGCCAGCTGAGCCCGCCACTGTCTCCCCCGCCACCCCTCCTGTTCCTTCCTAGGGAATACAGGCCCTGCTGGCTGCCTGTCAGCCCCAGGAGCGGTCAAGGCCTCTAAGCAAAAAAAAAAAAAAAAAAGACAGGCATGAAAGGGTCCTAATCCTTCCCATTGCAAACTGAGCTCCAGCAAAAGCAAGCACCAGCTGCGTGAAAGAGGGTGAAATCAGATGATGAAATTAGGTGGTGACCAGTGGGGAAAGGCAGAGAGGGTAGACGGGGCCTCCAATGACCTGGAAGAGATGAGATGGAAAGAAAGTGGGGGTAGAGTGGGGGCACAGTTGGAATCTGAGCCATTACCAAATCTGGGACATGGAAGTATTAGGGACACAGCTGGCCTGACACCCCAATGATAGGGCTCATGGAAAACATTTGTCTGTTGGGGTGGGGAGGGTAACAAGAGATGAAGAGGGCTTTGAAAAGCTGGGCCCACAGTAAAGTGTTCTGAACAACCACTACTGAACAAAAACAATCCTGGCTCCAAAACTACATGAAGAGTGGAGCTTTCCATCCTGCCCATGGTCATAAAATTGTAGTCATTTTAGACCTATTAAACACAAATGATAAATCACGCAAGCAATAACAGGGTGGGAAAATTACTGTTCATACAGTGGTGTGCTTTTTAGGGGGGATTGTTTTTAGTAGTAGGACTTGAATTGTTCATTAAAAAAAATACAGATTGAGAGAGAGAGAGAGAGAGAGAGAGAGAGAGAGAGAGAGAACGCGCACCCTGGCTAGCATTGTTCAGTAGTTACAGTGTCAGCCCATATCATGGGCTTAGTTCCCAAGCAAGGGCACGTACTTGGGTTACAAGTTTGATCCTCAGTTCCAGTCAGGGTGTATTCAGGAGACAACCAATTGATTTGTCTCCTCTCTCTCTCTCTCTCTCTCTCTCTCTCTCTCCCCGATTCCCTCCCATCCTCTGTCTCTAAAAAGAAAAAAAAATCAATGAGAATTAACAAAGATACAGATATAAATACAGATATAGATATAGATAGATATATTTAACTATATGTACTTATATAGTTAAATTAAAAGAAAAAATACAATCACCATAAAGCCATCAGTCAGAAATAGCCAACATCAATATTTTGGTGGGAGAATACCCTTCAAGTACCATTTCTTACAGATACACTTTTTTCTTTTCATATGTATTAAATTGTCATACAAAATTGCTAATTTTATAAGTTAAAAATGGTCAAATATCAGCAAATTGCATTTGATTCAACCTAATGCTTTTTAAATTTTTAATTTTTTTTATTTTTAATATATTTTTATTGATTTCAGAGAGGGAGGAAGAGAGAGAGAAAGATAGAAACATCAGTGATAAGAGAGAATCATTGATCAGCTTCCTCTTGCACACCCCCCAACTGGGAATGGAGCCTGCAACTCAGGCATGTGCCCTTAACTGGAATCGAACCTGGGACCCCTCAGTCCACAGGCGGACGCTCAATCCACCGAGCCAAACCAGCCAGGGCTAAAAATTTAGATCATATTGTATTGGAACCAACTTTTTTTACCTAACAATATTATGACATTTGCATCACCATTTTTAACAGTGCCTTGTTATATTTTTATAATCATAAGAGAATATATCATAATTGTGTTGGACATTTAGGTTACTTCCCATTCTTTGCTCTTCTATGCTACCTGATAAACACCTTTTTATCTAAATCACACCCGTGATTCTTCTTCTAGTATGTATTGACTGCAGCATATATTTTTTAGTTATAGCATACAAAGCTGCCTGTTCTGATTGAGTTAAAATCAAAAGAAATCAGATGCAGTGTAAGTCTATTTGAAAACAGCATGTTTTGACCTCTTTGACACAATGCATTTTGTTTACAAAATTATATTAAGTTCTGTCTTAAAGAGTTCTCTGTGCACAGTAAAAGCAAAAAACTAAATGTAAGTAAAAGAAATATATTAGGGTCGGCAAGGTATGTCCTTTCTGCTATGCAGACACTCCACGACGCAAGAAGCAGAAGGGAAGGAAGTTGAAACGGTAAAAGCAGGCCTGGTGAGTAGGTTCTAAGGTATTCCTTTAGGCCTCTAGATTCATAAAATGTTAGGACTGGATAGGACCTTAGAGATCTTCAAGCCAAGTTGCTAACTTTTAAACAGTTAGGGAGAATGGGTCCAGAACCTAGAAGTGACTTGCCCAAGGTCACACAATATAGGGGTGGCAGAGCCTAAACTTGAACCTAAGCCTCCCAACCCCTACTACAGGATTCTGTTCACTGCCTTCTTCTAAGTTTCAGCTACATTTCCCTCCCAAAGCTGGAGGCCAGGCTAAATTCTACAGCCATAAAACCTAGGAATGCCTAAGCTGGAAGGGACTTTAAAGACAATTCATTATTAAAAATAGTAACAACTACATTTATGAGGTGTTTACTATGTGCCTGGCACATCCGAAGTACTTTATATGCATGGTTGCGTTCAGCCTTATAGTAACCCTGCAAGGTATTATTAGCTTCAACCACAGTTAAAGAAAGTACAGCCTAGAAATGATTGGTGATTTGCCTAACGTCACACAGCTTAAACTAGGTCTGTGCAATCCCACTGTCCTCTGCTCCATACTGCTTTCTTTTTTTTTTTTAATTTCTTTATTGATTAAGGTGTTACATAAGTTTCCTATTCCCTCAATACCCTCCTATCCCCCACTCATGCCCTCACCCCCCGTACTGTTTTCATATCACTCTTAGGGAAGTATTCTGGAAATGATATGAATGAGCAACATCAACATCTGTCCTGGCCCTGGCTGGGTATCTCAGTTGGTTGGAGTATTATCCCGATAAACTAAGATTTCAGGTTCAATACCTGGTCAGGACACATACAAGAATCAACCAATGAATGCATTAATAAGTGGAATAACAAATTGATGTGTCTCTCGCTCCTTCTCTCTCTCTCTCTCTCTCTCTCTCTCTCTCTCTCTCTCT